>VKOC01031199.1:0-20178 GCA_009364415.1 Spea multiplicata
ATATATATATATAAAATGTTCTCGTTTCTTATATAGTGATATAGGGGATAGTACATATATGAATCTATGTATTCTGTACAGATTTGTGCCATCTAACCATTTTTTGTTTTCCCATGTATAACATTTCCAGATGTATAGTAATGTATTAAATAATGTTAATGTATGTATATATACATATATACATAGGAAAACGAGTATTTGTCTGCAGCTGCTTGATCCTGTGAGCGGGGTTGCTATAGATTATACATGCATACATGGATTCACATGTGTTTTATGTTACTGTTTGAAGCAAACCACGCTGGACATGCCAGAGTCATGAGGGCTTCTTCCATATCAATGTTTGTAGTCATGATGCAGCCCCTCAGCCCTTCTACGAAGCCATGATTCATACTACGCCCGAGGGCAGATGTGACTCTTGGTGTGGCCAGGAGACCATGATGTCCTTCAGGGGCATCCCATACCAACCCATACCAACCTGTTCCTGTAATGAACCCAAGCCACCAACTCAATCTATGCTTCTCTAATCTCTTCCATGAAACCGGTAATCAGCATAGGCTGTATAGACTATTTATGGTGCGTATTTTGGAATCTCGAGCATTACATCTACTTGCATTTTTAAAAAAATGCTTTGTTTCTGCTGTTTCAACTATATATATACTTTTAGCCTTTCCAGCAGAGTCTTTAAACGCTGGGATTTTTAGAACAATCCAAATGTTGGGAAAATATAATTTTCAAAATCTTCCG
The DNA here is from genome assembly GCA_009364415.1 of Spea multiplicata. Lineage (NCBI taxonomy): Eukaryota > Metazoa > Chordata > Amphibia > Anura > Pelobatidae > Spea > Spea multiplicata. Next base: position 745 of record VKOC01031199.1, read on the forward strand.
TATACAGCGTGTGAAGAATAAATCAATATGAAGGGTTTGAAAAACAATGGTGTTATAGAACGTACTGTATTGGTTCACGTGGAGCAAGTAGGTAGTTACAGTAATTGGCACGCAGATTGGTTTATAGTTACAGGAGGTAATTAGGGCACTTTTATATTTTTATAAAAAATATTTTTATATAAAATGCTTTTGTCATGTGATTGGTGGTGAACATAGTAATTACTGGTTTATAGATTACTAGTAATGTGAGGGAAATACACCGTATCCTTAGTCTTTTGAGTTTTTGAGGCTTCCCAAAGGAGAATTATGCGCATAAACAAAAGTAAAATATTCTTTAAAAACCGTTAAAAAATATGGTGGAAAACAATTGATTTCAGTGAGGGCTCTTGTCTGCCGCTGATTGGCTGCAACATATAAACCCAATTCCACCTGATTGTCACCTCTAAAATCACGCCTCTGTCAAAAATGTGTATTTAGCGTCTACTACATCAACTTTGTTTAAGGCCTGTGAAAGTGTCCCACTTTGCACAGACAAACATAGTTCCTTGACGGGGATGCGTCCAGGTGATACCATCTATACCGCTGCTGCAAAGCAGTTGTATGGCTGATTTAAGTTTATTTTTAGAAAGCTTTTAATAGTTAAAATCAGAAGTGGTGGACATAAAATCCACAATATGCCATTAAAAGTTCATTAATGGAAGAATCACATTTCTCTGGCCGTTGACCTTGTCTGGGGGACATATTAGGACCATCCAAAGGTTCTGTGTACTTCCACCAAGTCTCCAGCTTGATGCTTAGTGATGCTACTTTAAGGAATTAATTGCAAAACCCATAGTAGTCAAAATATGGGATTAAATGGATTTTGGGTCTAAATATCTAAGGGGGGGGCAAAGTGAAGGGCTGAAGTGTACAATAGGAGTCCTCTTACTAAAGTAAAAATATGCTTCATTATTCATTATAAATGGCCAGCACTGGTAGGCTTCTTAAGCTCTGCTTAATGTTTAGTTTAATGTGTGTTGAGACTTTGCAAATTCTCACTGATTTAACAATACATTATACAGAACTACTGAAGATCTTAATGAACAGAAGCTCACTGTTGTCCACTCTTCATAATGTATAGTGAAGTGGGGGAGTCAAAACCACAACTCTCCTGTCAAGTGAATAAACCCAGTAGAGAAAAATATATGAAAAAATGGAGGTGCTTGTCAGTAGGTTTCACATGAGGAAGGATAATGATCATATGGACTGGCTATATTGGAGCGGAATGAAGAGTTATATTCATCATTATACTCTGAATTATAACAAACACACCATTTAATAGGCCAAATTTTTTGGCCCGCTTGGTATTACTTTTAAAGATGTGTGGAGGAGATAATGGCCACCAACTAAGCCTCTGTCCTTAGGAAGGGGTAGGGGTGGTTTTAAAAATATATATATATATTGCCAATAGCAATGCTTTAATAAATACAGATGATTTTTGAAGATAAGTACATGCTGAATATCCTGAAGTAGTATTTATTGTTCACCAGTAATAGCTAAGCCTCTATTTAACCAGACAACAAGATATAAGGTCCATTCAGCATGTTACCCAAAACGATTAATCTCTTAATTATATACAGTGGCAAGAAAAAAGTAAATTAACCCATTGGAATTACCTGCTTTTCTGCATTAAGTGTTCATCTTATTTAAGTCACAAGTATAGACAAACTCAATGCATTTAACCTAATAACACACATACAACGATAATCATCTTGTTTTTATTGAACACACCCATTAAACATTCACAATGCTGATGGAAAAAGTAAGTGAACTGTTGGATTTAATAACTACTCAAACCCTCTTTGGCAGCAATAACCTCACACTAGCATTTCTGATAGCTGTGGATCAGGCCTGCAAAATGTTCAGTAGGAATTTTGGACCGTTCCTCCATACAGAACTTCCTAAGCTCAGTCATATTCCTTGGATGTGTGAACGACTCTAATTCCACAGCATCTCTAATGGGTTAAAGTCTGGGGTTTACATTTGTGTAGTAGATTTACTTTAATGTTTAAGGTGATTGTGCTGCTGCATCACCCAACTTCCATTGAGCTTCCCCTGACATTGGTCCACAAAACATTTTTGGAGTGTCAAGGTGCTGTTTGACAAACTTCAGTTGCACAGCGATATTAAATTCCTCTGTGGTGGTAACAGAGATGTTAACCGCTTGCAGTGATTCGTTCAAGCCTTTAGCTGTTTCTCTAGGGTTCTTTTCTATTTCATTGAGCATTCTGCGTTGTGCCCTTGGAGTAATATTGGCTGGTGGTCCACTTCTAGGGAGAGTTGCCACAGTACTAAATCATCTCCATTTATAAATAATTTGTCTGATGGACTGATGAATATTTAAACTCTTAGGCATTACTTTGTAATTCTTTCCAGCTTTATGCAACTCAACAATTCTTGATTGTAGGTGTTCTGAGATTTTTTTGTGAAGCATGGTTTACATTAGCAGATGCTTAAAATCAAAGTAGCCCTAAAGCACGCTTCCAATCCAATTTGATGGATTGGACTCCAGGTTTGCTAACTCCTGGCTCCAATTAGCTTTTGTTTTAGTGATTATCTTAGGGGTTCACATACTTTTTCCAACCCACACTGTTAAAGTTTGAATGATGTATTCAATATGGACAAGAATAATACATCTATTTTAATATGTTTTTGTTATTAGCTAAACCAGATTGTGTTTGTTCATTATTATAACTTAGATGAAGATAATATCGTATGTTAAGACAATTTTGTACATGAATGCTGCTAGTAAATATATATATATTATATATATATATATATATAATATATATATATATTATATATATACATTTTCACCATTTATGACTTATGTTCCTTGTACTTTGGTCTATAAAAACTTTCTGTAACTGTTAAAGTGCTTGCGAGAAAAATAAATCAGGCTTCAGAAGGACTTCACATATCTTTAAAACTGTCAATACGCACTTTGTACCCTAATGCATATGTTGAGGGTGTGTAACAAAAACACTGATTTGTTCTGTTCCATTTCCCTTAAAAATGTTACTATTGGCATGTCACAATGAAAATTAATTGGCTGGGCACCCCCAAAGTCTCCTTTCCCAAAAAGAGAATTAGTGGAGCTTTTGCTTTTCCTGTATCTGGTAATATGTATACACAGTTACATTTTTTATTAGATGCAGCAGCTCATTAACATAAATAACCAAATAAAACACCTGCTTCTCAATACTTAGTGCATGCAGACATACTCAGAAATGGTAAAAAAGTATAAAATGCTGTGAATGTATGTGACAAATTCACAACATACTTTTATTGCAACGGCCACTCCATGATCAATAATTGGGATGAATATACCAATCCCATGTGATATATGTACATACAATTTCTGAAAATAAATAGTCAATAATTGTAAGGTGTAGTTTATATGTTATCATTATACACATAACATACACCATACATAATATTCTCCTCTAAGCCTTTATTACTTTAGTATTACACTTAGAATGTTTTTTTTTGTTGTTTTTTTTTACACTGTTATTTTTCATACAGTTACAGGATGATACAGGAGTATTCAAGAGAGAAAAATAATCCTTTCAATAATTACACTAATAATTACTGATGTAACGCCATTAGTCTATGACAACTGTTAGGTGGATATGTCTACACTGACTATCATGAGGTGATCACTTGGAACAAGTATTTGGACAGTAGGATACTGGGATGATTTTTTTATTCTTGAAAATACTTAATACTTAATTTAATGACATAGTGACAGTGCCTTGATATGGCCATGAACCTGAATGGATGAGCACAGAACTATACATTGTTCCTATATGAAACATTACAATTACATTATAATCATACCTGGGCAGGTTACAGGTACTCTCTGGTACCTTTCTGGGCTAGTGGCTTCATGTTGGGTAGCCCCAGAGTGCTTTTCATGGGAGGGTATGTGGGTGGGCATTAGGGCAAAGAAGGTGAGGAGTGGGTGTCTGCCTGGAGAAAGAAGAACCTGCCCCAGAGACCCAGGGAAGCCGTGCTTTATCAAGGGTTTCCATTCATGATAACAATAACCTGGAATTTATTATTAAATTTTATGCATCAAATCGCCATTTCTCAAAAATGGTCTGTAACGGAAAAGTCCAAACCCGACTAACTATTGTTTTCTAAAACAGTTTAGCTAAGTAAATATTCTAAATGGTACAGAGTTAAGCAACACAGAGCTGTACTAATTGTTTGCAGTATTATAATTTATATATAACACACCCTGACATTACCTAATGTAACCTGTAATTAATATATATATAAATATATATATATATATCTATATCATTTCAACTGGTAATTAAATGTTATCGTAATCCATTAAAATACCGATGCTTCTATGGTCAGCCAGTCAGTATATATTTCAGCAGTAAATGTTACAAGAGTTGCTATTCCATGTGGTAGTGCAGTAACAGTGATGGCATTATTGATACTTCATTGTGTGCTAATTGAACAAATTCCAATTACATGTTCTTATGTTACCTTACAGGGCTGCAGAAGAAACTTGAGCTATGCCAGTTCCTCCACCTCCATTGCCTCCTGCACCTCCACCACCTGCATATGGCGGCCCTCCTCCACCACCACCACCTGCATTTTCTCAGGTATGTTCTAATATTACAGGAAAAAAATACAAAAAAACTATTCTTCAGTGATACTCCTCTGAACATGGTAGGGAATCATATTTCTGCCCATAGGGAGCTATTTCACAGCAAAATGGTAAGGGTTATATATTTGGTTTTAACTTTGTGTATTACTTTCTAAGTAGTACTAGCCTTGCCATGTATCTTTAGGGGATACTATTAAAACAGTTGTGTATCTTGTTTGGTTCTAATTGCATAGAAACATAAAATGTGAAATACTCTAGAGATGTTGTGCCGAAGGCAGCTGAAAATTGCATTAAACCTGTTAGTAAGAATAAAAGAAAGGATAGCATTTATAAACTACAAGCAAAGAAGATGAGAGCACATATAAAGCTAAACTTAAAGAAGGAAAGCGTATTATTAGATGCGCCAAAGCACTCATGGAGTGTATAAAGACATGTATAAAGACAATGAAGGACATTATATAAATAACAATAAAGGTCTAGTTGACTGCTTATAGAAAGGCAGGGGCCTCAGAAAGAGAAACAATGAGACATGTAACGCATGTATGTTTACAGAGGAAGATGTTCTGTTTGAACTTCCATTGTAAAAACAGACAAATCTATGGGACCTGATAAGTTATTAATAAAAGAGCATTTAAGTGTTTTGGCAAAAAGTTGGCAATTATGGTACCGCTTCACAAAAAGTTGACCAGGCCAATTACAGACCAGTAAGCCTTACATCAGTATTTGGGGGATTAATGGAAACCATGACAACTGAGAAACAAAATATACAACTATACAAACAGAATTTTTAACACCAGCTCACTCTTAACACCATGGACACACACACACTCCTTTCCCTCCCTTGAGCCACTAATCCTAGGCTCACCCTACACTACACACACATGCTAACACACATATGCTGACACCAAATACTGACATACACACATATATGCCGTACATATACATCTACTCTAACGCCACATACTTGTACATACCAACATATACACACTCACTCTAAGACCATAAATGTACACATTTATACAAAGACACGCATTCTATATAACACCTTACACTTACGCATACATACACACACTCTCTAGCACCAAAGTACTACCACCGCACTACCTCACTATGCACCCATGGCACTTCTCCTTTAAGGTACTTTTATTGAAAACTTGATTCTGATGTTGTGTTTATTATATAAAAATTGTATTCTACAGAAACATTCTTTTCAGTTTTGTGTTACAATTAATTGCTGAATATCTGACAATAGAGCAGTGTCCTCGCTCCCAGTAGAGGATTTCTAAGAACCCACCACTTTTGATACGGTCAAATACTTAAATGCCAAGAAAGGATTACTTAACTGTGGTGTATTATGGTTCCAATAAGGTGACCATTTGATGTTTTTCTTGGGTATGGGTTTTATTTGCCCTACCTCCATAATAGCTGGAGTGCCAAATTTTAGCCAAGCCACCATAATGGTGTATTAGGTGGAACATTAATCTTACTATTATTAGGATTTTTTTCTGTATTTTATTGAAGCCTATGTTTAGATTAGTATTATTCTAAAATTATCCTAAGGCACTTTTAAAGGAGCAGTTTAGTTCTCAAAATGTTTTTTTAATGTGTATTGGAATCCGGTATGCATGGACTCCAATGCATTTTACGGTATGCAAATTGGTGCATGCGTGGAGTAAATTGCACTTCTAGTTTGGCTTAATTGTTTTCTTAAAAGTAATATATTAAGTATATATAACAGTAATATATTAAATAGTTTAATGGTTTGCCTTTTATTTGTATAACAATAATCTATGTGCTGATCAGGTACATGGATTGTTAAAACATTTTACTTATGCGAGTAAATGTTCCCTTAAGGTGGTTTTTGTTTCTTTAAGCCATAAAGCTTAATGTTGAATCGAAAACCTGCCTTTTGAACCCTGTTTCAGATAAGAACAGCATGTGCCAGATGGCTCCATTTGCTGATCTTACAGTTGTCCCTTCCTGGTGGCGACAAGGAAATTGGTGTCTCCTTACAGCTCTTCTCATTACAAAAATAGCCATTCCTTGGAAATCCCATTGTGAGACAATAGACAACTGTCTACAAAAACACATGGGAATGTGATTTAGATTTTATTAGAACAAACTGGGCAAGCCTTGGATAAGAGGATACGAGGTCCTGCAGAGCTCTGTTTGTCTTTTAGATTTTTGCAAAAGGAGTGTAAGATTTGTTCAGTATCTCGCAAGGAATCTTATAATTTGGGAAATTTAGTAAAACGTCTGAAGAAGAACCGCAGTGTTATTCCTGAGATCCTAGAAAGTTAGCATCTTTGATAGTGTAGAGTTCTGATTTTTATAACCATATACATCAGGATTGAAGCCCTCTGCTGCCCATTGTGAGAGTAAGACTATCGGGCCAGGGAAAGACTTACAAAGAAGACAGGAGGGACACGGATTTGCCCCCGGACAGGCCCCAATTTAAAGCTTTTTTCAGCCGTTGCCTAAAGATTTTTAATGTGTTATATTTGTAATTCCACATACAGCCACCTGGGGACTTGAATAATAAGGACTGCAGGCATCCTTTGCATGCCATGGTATAGATATCCGTGCATTCTCTTTTAGGATATGTATATTGTACAGGAGTGGATTGTACACAAATGTGTTTTGGGACACTATTGTACTGGGTTACTGCACTTTCCTGTTAGCTTACTTACCCTGGAGGGGGCTTCGGACACTCCATGGCAACTTTCTTAGACGCAAATTTTAAAAGTTCTTATCCATTCATGCGTTATTTGTTTTTTTGTTTCTGATCATCATACACATATGAGCAGCTTGTATTTGTGTCGTAGTTATGTTGCTATTTTTGTTTTCGGAATGTTTCTAAACAACTTCTATTCTATGTATATATGTGAATTGAACCATGGCATGACTTAAAAAACCTGTCACTTAACGTCAAGGTTGGTGTTCAGTTTCTATTTAATGTCTTGTTCCCTGTTTTGCCAATTCTTGTTTCCTCGTTTTATTTATTCGGTATAAACGTTTTGTTATTACAACAAAAAGAACTAAAAATTCCGAACAGCTTATTAAAGTATAGAATATGAATGGTATATGGTAGGCAACTATTGTGACTGTTGCGGGCTGTTCCTTGTTTACATTTTTATTGATTCTCGTGTTTTTACCTCCATTGTTATTTAGCGGAGGACTTAGGAGTTTCTCTAGCATATTACATGTTCAGTACCATAGCCCAGGACATGTCACAAACCTCGAATATAGCAAGATGTTTTATTCCATTGTTCTCAAGCATTGGCCTGAGAAAATTGAAAACGTGTTGCTAGCCAAGAGTGGCACACCCATGCGGCACTGAAATGGTTAAGTCAAAATGTTAAGTTTTTCCTAATTTTTTTCTCGCTTAGTATATTGTAAGCACATGCTGTAATTTGAGGATACAGAACTAGGCCAAGATCTCCTGGCGCATGCTATTCTGCTCTCCCTTGATGCCTCTGGAGCTTATCTCTCCGGGAACAGCAGGGAAAAAAAGAAGGGAAGTGAAATGTAGCTCAGCGGTAATGAGGAAAAGAGGAAAGTCCTAGTTGCAAAAGGTCAAAGAAGTTTTTTTCCATTGCATAATGGAAACATTGAATTAATTATGGGTACCTGTGTTACATTGTAACATGCAAGACATACAGAAGTTAAACTGGTACACATTACTCAAACAGGCTCTCCCTGGGTAGCTACATACTGTGTTTAAAGTATGAAATTTGTCCCTGGCCACGCTGCCCAGGCTTTTTACTTCCTGACCTGCATGTTAAAACAGATCTGTAAAAGTTCTATGTATACTACATAAATCTTGGTTTACTAATAGGCAGCACATATCGAATTAGAACCAATGTCAAGTGTAAGTCATGAGAGTCAGGTCTCTTAACATCCCCATTCTCGGGATCTGCATGCCTATTCCTGCCCTTGTTGTTTCTCTTCTGTTAAATTACAGATTATTGTTGACTGGTTCAGGCCCTTTGGAAGGGTGGATTGAGGAGACAGGAGAGGAACAAAAAAGTTTATTTTTATGAGCAAGTCCTTAAATTAGTGCTATATCGTCACAAAAATCCTTGCATGCAAAGAGTTAAAGTTATTGGTATGTTAAATGTCCATTGGTGTGTCTAGTTTTTTTTAAAATGTATGGTCCCAAAAACAGGACATGGGCACAGACTGACACAGAGGCCGAAATCCCCCAAAAATGCACCAATCGCAAAGGTGGACTTTTACCTTCCAAATAATTTGACAAACCCATACATGGGGGTATCACTGTACTCAGAAGATGTTGCTGAACACATTTTGGGGTGTTGTATGTTTTGCAGTGACATATACAAGGAGTGGTAAATTTTTTGGAAAAAAAAACACAAAAAAATACCACCACAAATTTTGACAAAGGCTGGTGGTAAAATTAGTGCATGGAAACAGTTAAAATACCAGCATTTGAAATTCCCAGGGGTGTCCTAGTTATCAAAAATATATGATTAGATGGGGTAAATGGAACGGACCATCTTCAAAGGTCTCCCAAATAGGATATGTGGGCAGAATTTTCAACATGTCAAAATTCAAGGAACAGTAAATTCATACCAAAAGTACAATGTGTGTGGAAAAACACAAATAAATCACCGTTGGCTACGGTTGGGATGTGTAGGTTTCAAACATATATGGTTTGATGGGGTAAATTGAATTGGCCAGCTTCAAATATGCCCCAAAAAGGACATGGGGCAGAATTTGTCAAAATTCCAAATTGAAAAACTTGCTCCAAATGTGTTACCCCCAAACAACCTGAAACACTCAATTCATGGGGGTATCACTGCAATCAGGAGATGTTGCTGAACACATATTGGGGTGTTGTGTGAAGTAAAAGAAAATACAACTTTTGACAAAGCATTTGAAATACCATGTGGTGCCTAGTTTTCACAAATATATGGTTTAATTAGTTAAATTGCATTGGCCAATTTCAAATATGTCAAATGGCACATGATGGCAGACTGACCAGATTTAGAAAAAATTGGTTTGGAAATAGCAAACTGCCACTCGTACTTATTGCCCTATAACATGCAAAAAAACCATACAAACATTTGGGTATTTCTAAACTCAGGACATCAAAGAACCTTGTCTTAGACATTTTGATGTTATCTGCTTCCCAATTGTAACCATGCTATTTGACTGAGGTTTTTCACATTATTGTATAACATGCCTGATGAAGGGACCTGAGGGGTCTTGAAAGCTTGCAATCTATATTTACTCAGCTAGCTAAGAAAGGTATCATTCAAACTCCACTTGTCTCCTGTAAACTCAGGACGAATAGTTGCTTGTTTTGATTTCCAAAAATTGGTGGCCCGCGAGGCCTGGAGTTGATGTGTTAAAGCAGAAAACTGCATACACTGTAATAGAACAAATGAAATGTCTGTATATTAAAGTGACTCTCCGTGACCCAGTGAGCTCCCTGAACAATGAATGCATTTGGAAGTTTCATGTGCATTCATCTGAACTGAAAAAAAGCATGTCCAAGGGGAAAACCACCAAAGTTTAAGGGGACCGCTCAGCTATCATATCTGTTGTCAGGAGTGTCCCTTTAATTACACGTATCATTATGCCGACATACATTTCTACTGTAGGGACTTGGGCAGATCCTCCTTTTTGGTATACTGATACTCTCTACCTTCAAAGCAGCGACTTTCCCAGAGGAATGTAAAGCACTTGTAGAAAAGTTTCAATTATCTCCAAATGGAAACTGCTCATGTGTATCTGCTGAGCATTTTATCTGTCATTATCAGCAACAAAGAACAAATATTGAAGTCATTGCTAAGCAGCTGACTGCCCTTTTAATGTAGGAATTTTTTGTCAGATAACAGGCAGTATTTTTTCTCCCTTCTTGAGATCCCTCAGTCTTTCCTGATAATTTTTATCCTGCAAACCATTTACCATTTTCGCAGTCCCCCTCTGAACTCTCTCCAATATTATGTATGTATGCCCGAGTATGTATGTAGTACGTGCACGTTCAAACATTTTTACACCAGAAGGGTGAGCAGTGTCTTGCAATCCGTTATTACAAATCCTTACTGAGAGGTCAGACAAAGTCTGACACACCGTGTGTGTGTGTGTGTGTTTTGTTGCCAACATTTAGGTGGGGCAAGAACTGATGGTATAATGAGGCAAGGAAGGGAGTTGCAAGCAGTGGAGTGATATTGCTGGGTGGATAATAACTTATATCTGGGAGGTGAATTGCAGATGTTTAGCAAGCTGCCGGATTACTTGCTAAACCTGTAGAGTTCCCTTGGTGATGCTCAATACTCTATAACCACTGTATACAAACTTCAAGGTATCACCAGTAATGTAAATAACTCGCATAACAAGTTTGTGTCACAAATAGGCCCTAACCCCAGCACTCCAAACAGTACCTGGCTGCAAATCATGTTTTATTATTATTATTATTAAACCCTTAAGGACAATGGGCGGTCCCTAAACCCATTGAAAACAATGCATTTTGAGCCCGTACATGTACAGGCTTTGTCATTAAGGGGTTAATGTATGATTATTGTTTCCTGTTTGGTACCCGCTTTTATTAAATAGATGCAATGTAGAAAGTAACGGATGAATCAGGAAATGTGCCCTTCATCAGTAGCTAATCTAAAGTGAAAATGTAGGGTTTGTCTGCAGACACTGGCCTCTCTGCCAACAAGACATCAAAGCCACTTTACTGAAATGTACCAGTTTGTTATTTTTTCGAATGCTTTTGTCACAGCTGTTAAGCAGTTTCACCGGCATGGCCCAGAGATGACCCTGTTCTACACTGATGATGTGTATGATTGAAACAGCTGTCTGCAGTTGGTGTTCTCTAAATCTGTGTAATTCATACACATCCCACATGCTCAAGGATATCATTTATGTGCTTTTCAGTAACAACAAATGTGTACGTGTCCTGAAAACAATGGCCAATGTGGCCATCCTAATTAGCAGCAGTGGGCAGCAGTCAAAAAGTGACATATCGGGAAAGTATACATTCTGTAAGTGTGTAGCAAATGATCACCGGAGCTGCTTATAAATGTGAACTCCACTCTGTAGGTAGCAACAATGAAGAGACAGGGGAAACAGAGGAGTAGGTACTCGCTGGATACAAATGTATCACCATCAATCATAAACGAGAAGAAAGTAGAAACTTCAGCCAGGATAATAGTCAAAGCAGTTCTTTTCGTTGTTTCTGGAAACACCGACTTAAATTCTGTAAGTGTACAGGGAAAACTATTTGTTTAAAGAACTAAGAGCATGAAGGTTTGTAAACAGGGCCCTGGCCAAACAGGAAACAGTAGACATTGTACTGGATAAAACATTTTAATAGGCAACTTTTAGACATATGCAGACATGTTTATTTCCGAAAATATGCAGTGTATTCACACAATAACACTCCTGCGCACCCTCACACCCTCCTTTCTGGATTCTCCAAGTTTTCCCACTCGTCTGTCATCAAACATGTGCTGGCGGCTGGAGAGTCACCGCCTGGTAGTGTGTCGGAGGAGGAAGTGCAGAGCATATTTGAATCTGTTTACTTCCTTGAAACCAAGGTCGTCTGTGCCTCACAGAAGAAGGAAAAGAATAGTTCAGTAATAAAGTCCAAAGATATTTAGGTAATAGAGTAAATCTGTATGAAGCCATGCAACTCTGGCGCATTTTGTTTCTGTATATATATATATATATATTATATATATATGTATATATATATCTCTCTAATAATGTATTGGATTTCATCCTGTTAAGAATAAGGAGTGCGGTGGTATGTTTAACATTATGCTAAAACATTTGCCTATGCCTCTTTCACTTATACTGCCTATATTGTAGTGCAAAACATGTGTATAACTCCTCCAACATCAAATACAGGAAAAGAAATGAGTCAGCCATCCACAAAATAGTGATTTCAAAGTTCTTTGAAATAAAATATATTTATTTTTTATTATTTTATTTGGAGAGGCCTCTCTTCTGCTGTTACAATTCGACAAACATAAGCCACACTTTTTACAGAAGGAGAAGAGGGCCCTAATTTTGTAAGTTTACACTCTATTAGGAGGTTGAGACAGAATCTAAGATGCTGCTTGGTGAGGATGATTTGATTTTAGCGAAGGTTACTGGAAGGTGTCAGAGGCCTGGAGATTTCCATGTACGACAGAACCTCAACGATGGCCCTTCATATTGCATACTGAAGATGGTGAGATTAAATGCTACCCATATCTCTAGTTTCATGAATAAAATCCATTATCTTTAATATTAACCATTTCATCAGACCCTCCACGGAGAGAATAATATCTTCTAATAGAATGCCTTACCTCCATGTTTTGAGGCTTTGTCTCACTATGTTCGCTACGAATTTTGTATTGTGTGACACGGTTATAAAGTGATGTTTGATGTTAGCTAAAGGTTCAGCCTTTTTAAATGTGGAAGTCTTAGGTGAGCTTTATTTAACATGTTATTGTGAAGTAATTATACAAGCAGAGTATATGTGACTGCAGCAGGGTGTTGCCATCTAGTGGATGCTCATTAATATCTGCTTTATATACCTTCTAACACATTCCTTTAGTCTGTGGATAGGCGTGACGCTATCCTGACTCTAAGACCAGACCAAGAACTCATTAAGAGCAGAGGAAAACGGGCAGATTCTATGAGCATTGCACCATATGATCTTGGGGTGAATTTGTCAGGACGTCCACTCCTGGGAAGATTGGAAACTGTCTTGAATGTTTTCCACTTTTGAGTAATGTTTCTCACTGTAGAATAATGGACTTTAAATTATTTGTAAACTGCCTTATAACCTTTCCCAGATTGATGGGCAGCAACAATTATTTCTCTAAGATCATTGCTGATGTCTTTACTCCTTGACATTGTGTTAAGCAAAGCAAAAGTTTGGCTTTTTTAGAGGTGGTCACACTTGCTGATGATCAATTAATCAAGGGTGTTTGATTAGCAACACCTGTCTGCTACTTAGCATTTTAATTCCTAAGAAAGCAGTAAGGGTGCACTTCGTTTTTCACACATGGCTTCTCCATTTTGGCTTTATTTTTGGTGGAAAAATCATGACACAGTGTAATATGTAATGTGTTTGTTGTTCATCTAAGGTTGCATTTACCTAATTATCAGATCTGCTAAGGAACAGATGATTGTTATTATGTCCTGATATGTAAATTCAAAGACGGCGTACTTTCTTTTCACACGACTGTATATTGTAACACATTGACACAGTGTGGACATTATATTTAAAATCTCATTCTTTTTTTTCAACAGGGGCGACCTGCACTGGCAAAACCAAAGCAGGAAGTGTCAGGCGGGTCAGGGGGTAGATCTGCATTACTTGCAGACATTCAAAAGGGAGCTCGATTAAAGAAAGTCGCCCAGATTAATGATCGAAGTGCTCCACAAATTGACGGTGAGTAGGTAATATTTACAAAGGTTAATACTAACTTGAAGCTTTAACAAGCTGTATGAGAGGGTTGCTCTTTTTTTTTTGCACAGGGAGCATAACTGCTTAAGACTTAAAGCTGAGTGTAAGGAAGTAATTTTTTGTCTTATTGTGGGCTTGAAGAAAGGAGATTTTGATTGCCATACATTGAGGCTGATAGGTTACATAGGGCATTCCTGCATCTGATATTTGACTGCTCCTGTGGCATTCAAAGAGTAGCATATATTTTTATGTCACCACTTTATTGAGTGTAGCAATAAAGTAATGTATGTCTTTGCAAAAGACTTCCCTAGCCATTCATTTGTTAAATCTATCAATGGTGTTTATTGGATACATGCACGTGCAGTTGGAAATCAGCTTAACTAGTTGCTATTAGATTTTTAACTTTTCAGGACACGAAGAAACCATATCAACCCAACCATGAGATTGTAGATCTGGAAAACATTTTTTTTTCACATTTAATAGGCCTTCTTATTTCAGATACCTTTGTGTAATGTAGCCTGTGCTAATGTTGTCTCTGGGAACAAATAAACCACTGTTATCTAGGAGATAAAACTTGTTGAAAGCTGCTCTACTTGAAATTCTAGGAGAAGTGTAAAGGTTTTGGCATGATGTTTTACACAAGGATTGATTTTTGGTAGTTGTTGTTATGTGAAAAGGGGACATTTTGCAAGATATTGGAAATATTTTATTTGGCCGTATTGATTTGGATCATTTGGATCAGTGAACTTAATATATACTACCATTCAAAAGTTTGGGGTCACCTAGCTTCTTTCATGGCTATGTAGCTGTGTAACATAATTACAAAAGGCTTTTCTAGTGATCAGTTATCCTTTTACATTTAAACTTGGATTAGTGAACACAATGTGCCATTGGAACACAGGAGAGATGGGCGTGATAAAGGCCCTCTGTACACCTATGAAGATATTCCAGTAAAAATCAACCGTTTCCAGCTACAATAGTCACTTGCGACATTAGCAAAATCTAAACTGTACTTCGAATCCATTTCATGTTATTTTAATGGAGAAAATTAACTTTTATTTCAAAAACAAGAACAGTTCTAAGTGACCCAAATATACAGTATATGTGTGTATATATCCCTAATTTTCATGAAATCACTGTGTGGAGGTCATGTTACGTTTCGTTACCTAATTACCTAAATATAACATGCCATTCCTACGAGATAGAGATTGTACAGCGCATTGTCATTAGTTTGGTTATGACATCATCATCATTTCTATTGTCATCATATAGCTGCAAAGAAAAACAACACCGGAAATGGAAGGGGAGCTGTGGCACCCCCTACAGGGGGGTTATTTGCAGGGGGATTTCCTGTACTTAAACCAACTGGTCAAAGAGATTCGCCAGGTAAGAAAGGAAATCATGTAGAGCTTTTTAAAAATCATATTCATGTATGTAAGACATTACTTTTTAGAAATATGATATATCATAATATATAATTAATATATATATATATATAATATATATATATATATATACTCTGATTCCTAAGGATGTATTCCTTCCTGTGTAGTTTTAAAAATATTTTGTTTGCACAAAGCATAGCAACATAGTACTAATTGCACAATAGAAACAGAAATAAATAATAATTAGTTTTGTGTTTATAAAAGCAAAGTCCAGGACTCCTTGAAGTGATTGATGTGGGATTATTTAATAATATTTATTTATTATCTTAATAGGCCAGATCAGTACTGTCATGCATTCTAATCTTTTAACAGTTCTTTTTGGCTGTAAGTAATGTCCGTATCTTTGCAGTCAATAAAGGTTTTGCTCAGGTGCCTGGAATGAAAAACAGTGCCACGAAATATCAAGACCAAACACCTGCAAAACCTGGCGGGAATTCACACAGTCCACCAGAACTACCAAAGCCACCACCTGCATCTGCACCACCCACTCTTGCAATGAGAGTTCCACCGCCACGGCCATCTGTTTTTGGTTCCTCACCTCCAGGTCCACCACCAATTCCACCATCCAGCAGTAAACCACAGCTAATGATGCCAAGTTCCTCTGCAGGCCCTCCATTTAAAGAAAGATATGCAAAATCAACAGGAACCTCAAACCCGCCGCCGCCACCACCTTTTCAATACCAAGCAGAAAAATCTCCAAGGTCACAAAGACGTCACTCCCAGCCTTTTCCGCCACTGCCGCCGCCACCGCCTCCTTTTTCTCATCATCTTCCACCACCACCCCCTCCTGTTTATTCTGGCAGGGCAGAAGAAGTCTCAAGCTCTTCTCCTTCACCATATGACTGTAGTGAATATATAGAACCCTTGCCATCTGGACAACCGAGTATGGAGTATGAGCTTCCTGACTATTTTCCTCCACCACCAGACATCAGGGACTATCCTCCACCCCCACCGCCTCCATTGTCACAATCCGCTAGGCGAAGATTTTCAGAGCCTTTTCCCTTACCTCCATCTTTTGTCACTGAGCCGAGTAATGTTCCACCCAGGCCACCTAAGTCCTCCGCTGTGAAACAATCTTTGCAACCACCACCACCACCTGCACCCTTAAGGATTCACAAAGGTGATTTTTCTAGGGCTGCAACAACTAATCCATAATAATTGAAAATTAAAATTCGTGTCAATTAATTTCATTAGTTGAATTAGTTGAATTAGATTTTATCGAATATAAGATGAGGTTTCGTCTTATAATCTGACCTTGAGGTCGGATAATAACACTAAGATCCAGAACCCCCGATGCGTGCAGAAATCCTCCGCTACTGTCCTCCACTTCCGCCAGGGCCTCTATGATGGGGCACCAATGTGACATGACCTTCCAGTGCTCCACCATAGAAGCCCCTCCAGAAATGCCGGCTAGCAGCGGCGGAGGGTGTCTGTGCCCATTGCACAACGTTCGCCGGCTGCCAGAGAGGCAGATGCTCCGCAGCGCTGCGGGGGACCTGGATCTTCCTCTCTGGCATCTGGTGATCTTCTATCACCAAGCAACTTCCAGTGCTCAGTGATAGAAGAAATGCATTTTTCTCAAAGTTTTTTTTATTTTGCTGTTTGTTTTTAACATCCAGTTTGTCCATTAAATTATTTTAAATAAACAAAAAAAATTACATTTATTTTTTATCTGAAAGAATAATCGGCCAACTAATTGATTATGAAAATAATTGTTAGTTGCTGCCCTAGATTTTTGTATTTTTAAAGTGACACTATAATTTATGTTGGATAGGTCACACTCTAAATTTCTCCAGACATTATTGCTTTATTAATAGGTTATTACAATTGTGTTTATTACAACTCATTAACCCTTTAAGTGGTTTGGGGTGTTTTCCTAACTCATGGGCATTTAAAGGGATATTATTACTATTACAATAGTTAAAGAAATGTACGCAATGTATAACTATTTTATACAGTTTCAACTACTTCTTTCTTACAGCAACCCCTGGTGGAAAATTAATTCCTCCCCCACCACCACCAGCAAGGTCATCTTCTACAGAACTGTCGAGCAGGCAGCAAGTTTCTTCGAACCGCATGTCAGGCCTGTCAAATCACCCCTTGGGTAAAATAAAATTGATTTGTTTATTTCTCCATATAACTAGCTACTGGTGCAGAGATCACACTGTAACACAGAAACGGTTTTATTGTTGGACACAGTGCTAGTTAGAAGAACATCTATGGCATTTCTGTAGAAAGGTTGATATTGTCCTTAATATGCACTTATCTTTATTTTTTGGGGGGAGGGTCGGAGGGTCTTTGTTTTTATGGCTTTATAAGAAAGCCTTGAGTTTTATTTGTTTTGTTGGTGTCACCCACTGCATTGGAAGGTTTAGCACTAACACAGAAAAGTTCATTAGTGATTGTTCCAAAGGAAACCATCTGAAGCCTTAGTAGTCTCCTTTCTTATGAAAAAATCTGGGGACATTATTAATGCAATAACATAAATGGTTTTAATGTTTTTGCCCACATTACTTAACCTGGTTTAACAGGTTTTATTAATACTATCTAAGGGTAATAGTACAAATATGGGATGGGTATCTTTATAATGACATTGATTATGCCAACAATCGTGACTTATATTTTAACTAATGAAAACAATTCCATGCTTCTCCAAAATGTAATTGGCTTTATCATTTTTAACAAGTTTACCTTAATATACATTCGTTGTGGTTGACTGTAATCAGACTTGAATCCCTTAGGTGTATCATGCACCATGTTATTATCTAACCATTTAATATTTGCTTGTGTGCACAGATGATTTTGAATCTAAGTTTACGTTCCATTCAGTGGAGGATTTGCCAGCTCCAGAACATTTTGAACCCTTTGAACGTGTCTATCCCAGCAAGTGCCCTCGTGGTAAGTCCTAACTCTCATCACAACAGAGAAAAAACAAATCAGTAACAGAATAGGAGGAAAAATGTTTGAAGCTTAAAATATCTTTTTTTTATTGTTTTTAATCAATGCCGTGCAATTGGTGGAAACTCTTTGGTATCTCAAAATAAGAAGCCAATATTTAAAGTGTTTAGTTAATCAATATTTATATTTTTTTTTATTTTTAGCCTACCCAGGAGCACCGCCTCTACCACCGCCTCTGAGGTTCCAGATGAGATGAGCCTTAAACCTTCATAATTCCATAAAGAAGCCATTATTGAGTAACAAGCCAGTACTCGTTCTAGGTGGTTTATAACCATGTATGGTTTATATTGTCCCATTATACCTGTTCTCATGTTGGATACATGAAAATGCTTAAAAGAACGCAGTATTGAGATATGTTTATATGGATCAAAGTATATCTATCAACATCGATTTTTTAAAATCTAACTCTACAACACTAATCTTAACCAACATTTAATATGTTAATAAAATCCTCAAAGCAAGTAATTAGAATGGTAATTTATTACTGTAACTTTATTTCAAAGTAATTATATTTAGTAATAATAATAACAATAGTAACAATATAATGTATTTTTCGGCTCCTTAGCCAAACATAACTACTGTATATTTTATGACTTGTGTTATCATTTACAAGGGTAGCTAAAGGCTCAAGACAGCTGTCACAGTACCTGTTAATTTAATAAGTGGTAATATAATATATAACAGTGATAACCCTGAATTATTTTAATTGTGTGGATTTGGATACCAGTTGACTGTTCCTGTTTATTATTTGTAATTTGCTGTGAGGGGGCTTTTATAAATAAAATAATTAAAAAATGCATTTGATTATTTCATACACTATAAGATCTTTACTGACAAGGTGAATAGACCTCCTATATATACAGTATATGTGTGTGTCTATATATATATATATATACACATATATATATATACAGTATATGTGTATATAT
>VKOC01031201.1:0-12377 GCA_009364415.1 Spea multiplicata
GCTTTTTCTTTTTTTTTCTTTTTTTCTTAAATTAATATTCAGATTTGGGGGGTCGTCTTGTAATCGAGCAAATACGGTAAATAAATACATTTTAAAAAAAAAACGATCAGTAACCCAGGGATGTCACCATGACATCACTGGCATACAAAATGTTTGAGAGATCCCCAAAGGGATCTTAAGCCGTATTGTACTGGGAACAGTGCTGCCACACAGGAGATCATATGACTTATTATGTTTTAAACCATTTGTATCATGACATAATCATAACTCATTTCCTTACTATTTCAGTCGGCACCAGGAGAGATTGCTCCCCTTTCCTCCCCAGTGTTGGTTCTGCACTACTCAGGGAGGATCATCCCTTTTATTTTTCTACACCACTTTTGTTATTTTTCCAGGATTCTTGTGAGGTCTTAGTTCACTTTCCACATGTTTATGGTGTTGAGACCTCCCAGAGGTTTTCCAAGATCCTTTGGCAGGCCTCTGTGTTACCTTGGCTTACCTTGGTTTCCTCTTAACCCTTGGGGTGGGCTACCTGAGATAGGTAGGAGATGAAGTCTCCACGTCCATGAGGACTTGCATAGAGATCAGTGCAGGGGGATCGCGAGAGGAGAGTAAGAAACCATGTTTCTCGCCCGCCTCCCATGCTGAAACAGAAACCGAAGGAAAAAAATGGTTATAATCATTAAAAAAAATAATAAAAAATAAAAAATCATTAAAATATGAATACTAAAAAAAAATAATAAAGTGGGCTAAGTGATGTCATTGTGACATCACTGGCATTAATAACATGTGCAAGAGGTCCCTAAGAGGACCTCTAACCATTTGAAGAGAAAAAACTAAAAAATATAAATATATATATACTAAAATACAAAAAAATACAACTTTTGATTATTAAATTATTTAAATAAATGAAAAATGGTACATTATTTTTTTTTTCTGGTTAATTGAAAAAATAAACGGCCAACTAACCGATTACTTTTAATCCTTTGCCCCTCTAGATTAACCCTCTACCCTCTTGTTGTGGTAGTACTTCTCCTTTTAAATAAACTCTCTTCCTTTCTATTATATTACCCCCATCATGCTTTTCTTCTAGATAATTACTCCAAGATCCCTTTCCACGCACATTGAGGTTAGGACAGTATCAAATAGTCTATATTCTGTCCTTGGGTTTTTATGCCCTAGATCAGTGGTTGTCAAAGTTTTTTTCTGCAGTGGGCCACTTCATCAAAATTGTACATGTTCAGGTGCCGCACTCATTTTTCACTGTGAGAAAATATGGCCTTTAATATGATATAGAAACAAAGAAAGTGACGGCAGATAAGAACCAGTAGGCCCATCCAGTCTGCCCAGCCTCTGAGTGCTTTCCTTTAGTACCTGCACTTATCTTATATCTAGCTTGGCCTTATGCCTATCCCATGCTTGCTTAAATTTCTTTACTGTATTAACATCTACCACTTCTGCTGGAAGGCTATTCCATGTGCCCACTACCCTTTCCGTAAAGTAATATTTTCTGATGTTGCCATTAAACCTTTGCTCCTGTAGCTTATCACTATGTCCTCTTGTTGTGGTAGTATTTCTCCTTTTAAATAAACTTTCTTCCTTTATCTTGTTGATTCCCTTTAAGTATTTAAATGTTTCTATCATGTTCCCCCTGTCACTTCTTTCTTCCAGGCTATATAGGTTAAGATCCTTTAACCTGTCCTGGTAAGGTTTAGCCTGTAATCCATAAACCATTTTAGTAGCCCTTCTCTGAACTTTCTCCAACATATCTATATCCTTCTGCAGATATGGTCTCCAGTAATGTACACAATACTCCAAGTGAGGTCTCACCAGTGATCTGTACAATGCAAGGAGCACTTCCCTCTTTCTACTGCTAATACCTCTTGGTATACAACCAAGCATTCTGCTAGCATTACCTGCTACTCTATTGCATTGTCTGCCTACCTTTAAATCCTCAGAAATAATTACATCTAAATCCCTTTCCTCATACGTTGAGGTTAGGACACTATCAAATATTCTACACTGCCCCTGGGTTTTTATGCCCCAGGTGCATTACTTTGCTTTTATCCACATTAAATGCCACTTGCCACAGCTCGGACCAATTTTCCAGTTTACCTAAATCATTTGGCTTCTTCCTCCACGAACATCAATCCTGTTGCAATTTTTTGTGTCGTCAGCAAATAGACATACCCTTCCATCAAGACCATCTGCAATATCAATAATAAAAATATTAAGAGAATAGGTCCAAGTACAGATCCCTGAGGTATCCCACTGGTCACAAGACCTTGTTCTGATTGGATGACATTGGCTGTTGTCTGTCACTCAGCCACTCTTTAATCCTTTCAACAACATTGGGATCTAAACTCAGAGATTGCAGTTTATTTATAATTCTTTTATGTGGCACAGTGTCAAAGGCCTTACTGAAATCCAGATACGCAATGTCTACTGGACCACCTTGATCAATTACTTTAGTCACCCAATCAAAAAAATCAATAAGATACGTTTAGCATGATCTTCCTGAGGAAAACCCATGTTGTTTTTTATCTTGAAACCCATGTGACTTCAGATGTTCAACAATCCTTTAACATTGTTTCCGTTCATTTCCCCACTACAGATGTAAGACTAACTGGCCTGTAGTTGCCCGACTCCTCCCTACTGCCTCCCCTGGGACGACTCCCGTTAACAATGATTCGTTAAATATATCAGTTAGCGGTTTTGCTAGTACACCCTCAAGCTCTTTCAATAACTTGGGGTGTATGCCATCAGGCCCCATCAACTTATTTGTCTTTACCTTAGACAACTGAAGTAGAACCTCCGTCTCGATAAACTCACATATTTCAAATGATTCAGTCTTTTTTCCCAACTGAGGTCCCATTCCCTCATTTTCATTTGTAAAAACTGAACAGAAATATTCATTGAGGCAGTCAGCCAAACCTTTATCCTCTTCTACATACATTCCTTTTGTTTTTAATCTAACTAATTCTTGTTTTACTTTCCTTTTCTCATTTATATATCTAAAAAAATGTTTTATCTCCATTTTTTACTGACAATTCGCTCTTCTGTATGTGATTTGGCAGATCTTATAACTTTCTTTGGCTCTTTCTGCCTAATTTTATAGATCTGTCTATCTTCCTCATTTTGGGTATTTTTATATCTACTAAAGGCTAACTTCTTGTCTTTTACGATTTTGGCCAATCGAAAGTTTTGTGACTACAAATTCAGGATACTGAATGAAATAGTTCTATTTATTCTAGGGATGCACCAAAATGAAAATTCTGGACCAAAAAAGAAAATTCGGGGTTCACTTGACCCCCACCTTTAAAATATAATAAAAAATCCCATACTTTTAATAAAAGTAAGTTACACACCAAAAGTTGTACAAAAATGAAATAACAATGTTAATATATACCATTACATAAGTTATGGTGGGTGAAGGTCATGGAGAACCCTTCCACTAAAATTTAGGGGTATGTAGAAGCATTATTAACCACTCATCTACAGACACCAGACAAGCCAGAAGGCTTGTTGTTCCCTCAGAAATCTCATGGTACATGCAAATAAGGTTAACAATAATCACCTTTTACCTCTATATCCACTTTATACATGGATCTCTTTA
Source organism: Spea multiplicata (assembly GCA_009364415.1). Taxonomy (NCBI): domain Eukaryota; kingdom Metazoa; phylum Chordata; class Amphibia; order Anura; family Pelobatidae; genus Spea; species Spea multiplicata. The sequence continues at coordinate 3,617 of VKOC01031201.1, forward strand.
AAGTAATTACCCTCTGTACAGGACAGTCTTTAGACAAAACTCGGGAGGAGGTGCAATAGCCAGATCACCACTCATCGACAGCTGTTTCGTCCTTAATGGGACTCCTCAGCATGAGGTTGTGATACTGCCTTAATACTTGAGGCTTGGGGTAACCAAGAAATACCATTACATAAGTTATGGTGGGTAAAGGTGATGGAAACCCCTTTCATTAAAATTTAGGGGTATGTAGAGGCATTATTAAACACTCATCTACAGACACCAGACACAGCAATCACACTCCTATCATACCCAGGCAACCAGTAAATGCTGGAACCTAGGCATGATGGGACTGTGATTGCTGTTAGCTGTTAGCAATCACACTCCTATCATGCCAAGTCAGCCAGTATATACTGAAACCTGGCTAGCTGCCCCCCTTTTGTATTGATGCATATACTCATATACTCATTCATTCACAGATTCATTCCCTCAATCATGCATACTCATTCAAACACCCTCCCCCACCCCCTTACCTGCAATCAGGCATTAACAGAAAAAGCAACAGATTTGCTGTTGAAGGTGAAAACAGGAGCGTCACTATGGCAGGTGGCCCTCCAGTGGCCTGTATCTTCCAAGCTCTGAAACAAAGGATTAGAGACCAGTGGGAACTTACGGATGTCATTCCTAAAACAGCGACCCCAGGAGCAATGGGTATGCGAAATGGACAAGCAGGTCCAACAGGAGGTACAGCTGGAAAATCGATACCAGGCTCTGCAGTGACATGCAGAGCAAGCATATGGGCGGGACTGTGAAAGAATGTTTTCTAGAGGGCTATGACTTTGGTGGCTCAGGATTATTATGGCATAGTCTTCAGGAGTGTGACGGGACCAACCTGTATCCTGACTGGGTACTCCCCCTCCTCCTGCCTGGACACCAACAATTAATCCCTTCAGCGCCAGCCAAAACCAGCATTGTAAATAGAAGGGGGGACGTCGCTGCACTGGAGCTGCGTTGGCACTGCGGCTATCCAAAGCTTAGCTACACAGTGTGGCTATTGTCCTGAAAAGGACAATAAAGGATCACAGCAGCCCACCTCAAGCATCAGGCAACACTCATGTTGAGGTGAAAACAGGACTTAAATCAAATACATAGCTATATATACACAAGTAAGAAAAGGGGCAAGACAAATATCACATGACCTAATTACCATGTCAGGAAGTAAGTAATTAGATCAAATCCTGCAACACAATGAGACATAAATAATGTCATAATAATAATGAGACATAATATGATGATAGACATAATTGGCTTGAGACAGACAATGACCAGGACACGGAGATAACAGGAGCTCATAGGATTAACACCTGTTGTGTAATTGATAATTAGGTATGCAGCAGTGACACCTAGTCATACCTACAAGGGGTCTTAAGACAAGGGCTAACTCATGCAATAAGATAGGAGTGTGATTGCTGTGTCTGGTGTCTGTAGATGAGTGTTTAATAATGCCTCTACATACCCCTAAATTTTAATGAAAGGGGTTTCCATCACCTTTACCCACCATAACTTATCTAATGGTATTTCTTGGTTACCCCAAGCCTCAAGTATTAAGGCAGTATCACAACCTCATGCTGAGGAGTCCCATTAAGGACGAAACAACTGTCGATGAGTGGTGATCTGGCTATTGCACCTCCTCCCGAGTTTTGTATGTGTAAATATATATATGTGTAAATATATATATATATATATGTGTATATATATGTATATGTATATATGTGTGTATATATATATATATATATACTATATATATATGTGTCTATATATATATATGTGTATATATATGTATATATATGTATGTGTATATATATATGTGTATATATGTATATATGTGTATATATATATGTGTATATATATATATATGTATGTATATATATGTGTATATATATGTATGTGTATATATATATATATGTGTGTGTGTGTGTGTATAAATATATATGTATGTATATATATATATAAATATATAATGTCAAAAAATAGAGTGTTGCAGAGTATGCGGTAATACCTTTTTTATTGGACTAACATAATATTTAAAAGACAAGCTTTCGAGAGTTAACCTCCCTTCATCGGGTCCGAAGCAATACTAATCAACATGATAGAGGTTACAACTTAAAACAAGTGATGGTATAAGAGAAGGGGGGGGTGAGTGGGGAAACACAATTGGAATATTTCTACAGAAAAAATCAACAAGTTCTCATTAGGAAAAAAAAGAAGAAACTGGGAAACCTTGCTCAGAACAAAGACATTCCAAAAAAAAGATCAACCTTATCCACTGAAAGTGTCGATGTCCCTATGCAAGCTAAGAAGGTTAACCACCATGAAAGCAACACTGACAATAATGAAATTGTCAACCTCTCCAATCATAATCTATCAATACCTGAGATAACAGTCCTATCCAAGGGGCTAACATTTTGTCCAAGCACAAAACTGGACCACATTCAGTTATACTCAGACTTGGAGGAATTTTTTAGAAGACTGAGGCTTAAGGAATTTTTCTTTGAGAAAGAAAACACCACACCCAGTCCTGTTAATAATGAGAGAAAAAAGAACAAAGACTTTACACCTGCAACAGGACGTAATTTGAAATTAGACAACTACATTGAAAGCTTCCGCACAAGAGTAGCATCCCTCGCTACCACACAACAGAAAAAAATGCTACACAACCTCCTACCTTCACAAAGAAATGCCTTGAACAATTTAATGAATAATAATAACATAATCATCAAGCCAGCTGACAAAGGTAGATCAGTAGTCATCATGAACACCCAGGACTACATGGCAGAAGGAAATAGACAATTGGCAGATGAATTCTACTACAAAAAATTGAACCAGGACCCCACCAGGGAATATACGGAAGATCTCATCAAACTTATCAGATCCTTCTCGAAACACATGCAACAAGAATTAGAAAATCTTGTGCCTTCAAATCCTCAAATAGGCACTTTCTACATGCTGCCCAAAATCCACAAGCCAGGCAACCCAGGACGGCCCATTATTACAGGTATGGGAACTCTTACTGAATCTATATCTGGCCTTATAGAAAACATTCTTAAGCCCCTAGTTATCAGAACTGAGAGCTTTATACAGGACACCACTGATTTTCTCAATAAACTTAGCCAAGTTAGTAACCTTCCTGCCAATACTATACTTGCAACAATGGATGTGGAGTCCTTATATAGCAACATCCCCCATAAAGATGGTATTGAGGCCTGCATCAAATTCCTCTCCTCCAGCAATGCCACACAAAAATATGATAGTGAAACCATCGCCAAGCTCATAGAATTTATACTGACACACAACTATTTCAAGTTCTATGACACCAACTACTTACAAATGACCGGAACAGCCATGGGCACCAAAATGTCACCGCAATATGCCAACCTTTTCATTGCTGACTTGGAACAGAGATTCCTAGCCACTTACCCCCACAAACCACATAATTATTATCGTTACATCGACGACATCTTCATAATATGGACAGAAGGAGAAGAAAACCTTTTAAAATTCCACGAATCTTTCAATTCATTCCACCCATCCATAAAACTCAAAATGAATTTCTCAAAACACTGTGTGAGCTTCCTGGACTGCTCTATAACTGTTACTTCTGGCTTTCTTCAATCGTCCGTGTATAGAAAACCCACAGACAGGTACAGCTACCTTCACAATTCAAGCTTTCATCCCAAACACACTAAACAAGGTGTCATTTACAGCCAAGCCATAAGATACCACCGTATCTGCTCTGACACTCAGGACAGAGACAAACACCTGGGCGCGCTGGCAGAGTCATTTCAGAAGAAGGGCTACAAGGAAAAAACTATATCCAAAAAAATTAAATCTGCTGTAAGAACACCACGGGAAAGGCTTCTACAATACAAAAAAAAGGAGAACACAAGCAGGATCCCTCTGGTAGTTACCTACAACCCAACTCTTGAGGAAATCCGCAAAATTATTAAAGACCTACAGCCGATATTCTCAGAAGACCCCATACTGAAAAAAATATTCCCTCAGCCCCCAATACTGGCATTCAAACAACCATCAAACTTGAGGAAAAGATTAGTGCGCAGCAAACTGGCCCCAGAACAGGAGCATACACAGAATGGCACTGTACCATGCAACAAATCCCGCTGCAAACTTTGCCAACATATATGTGACAGCAACACAGCCAGTCACAGCAACAAAACATACATCATCAAAGATTCTTACTCATGTACATCGGCAAACGTGGTGTACATGATACAATGTTCTGCATGTGACAAAGGGTGCTACATTGGAGAAACTGGGCTTAAGCTGCACCTTAGAATGAACCTGCACCGAAGCTCCATCAAAAACCACGAGGAAGAAAAATACTGTACCCCGGTAGGACATCATTTCACACAGAACAATCACTCCATCCAAAATCTAAAAATTAAAGTACTCAAAGGAAATTTCAGAAACTCTCAGGAAAGAAAAACATTTGAGATGAAAATGATAACACATTTCAACACCATAAAAGAGGGACTTAATGTGGATTCTGGTTTCCTTACACACTACCAGAACTTCATATGAACTTCATCTAGTCATCCAATGTTTAATTTATGTTATTATCTTTGATGTTTTACTGTGGTTATTGGTTTCCCTAAGTTTATTTGTTCTGTCCCTGGGTTATCTCTCTACCTCTCTGCATTTCTCACCTCCAGACCTATTATTTACGACACCCCACTCACCCCCCCTTCTCTTATACCATCACTTGTTTTAAGTTGTAACCTCTATCATGTTGATTAGTATTGCTTCGGACCCGATGAAGGGAGGTTAACTCTCGAAAGCTTGTCTTTTAAATATTATGTTAGTCCAATAAAAAAGGTATTACCGCATACTCTGCAATACTCTATTTTTTGACATTGTGTCTACTGGACTAATACGGCTTACCTTTTACATTACTATAAATATATATATATATGTGTATATATATATGTATATGTGTGCTCCATTGGTGAGGTCGTATAAATTGCAGGAGTGTCTGTGTTTAGGAAGGCCTTTTGGCTCCTGGTAAGTAATGTATTTGCAAAGATTTAGCTCCATATAAGCAACGGTATTTAGCATTAGGACCCACCTACATTGGAGTAGTTTGGCGTAGTGGTGGGCTTAGCATAATATGGCCATATAATGTGACTAAAACTCCAATTTTGTCAACTTAGAAAGGTGTTTTTAAGTAGCTTTAACAAGGACTACAGTCATGAGAGTTGATAACCTATTTGATGTGAGATTGCGCTGATTTAGAGATTGTGTATGGATTTGGTCTTCAGCAGCACCCCCTTATAATTGTGTGTGTATATATATATATATATATATGTGTTATATATATAATGTTGTTGTGGGTTTTTGTCCAATTTTGGTGTGTTATTTTTAATAAAGTGGGGGTTTTTTAAAGGGGGGGTCATTTCAGTTTCAGTCAAGTGATTGCTGAATTTTCGGTCCAGAATTTTCATTTCAGTGCATCCCTGTATACTAAGCCGGACACTGAAGCAGTAGGCCTCCACCACATCAATGTTTGGCTTAGTATATAGTGATAGGGGTTATGCTACATTATTGGCAATGTCTGGCTCAATGTATAGTGATATGCTGTACCCCAGTCAATGTGTGCCTCAGTATATAGTGATATGCTGTACCCCAGTCACTGTGTGCCTCAATATATAGTGATAGGTGTTATGCTGTACCCCAGTCAAGGTGTGCCTCAGTATATAGTGATAGGTGTTATGTTGTACCCCAGTTTCAAAGTGTGCCTCAGTTATAGTGATATGCTGTACCCCAGTCAATTGTGCCTCAGTATATAGTGATAGGTATTATGCTGTACCCCTGTCAATGGTATGCAGTTTTCCCAATAAAAAAAAAAAATAAAAAAAAAATAAAAATATATATATATATATTGATCCTTTATGCAGCCCAGAGAGCCCACTCATGATTCGCTCATAATTAACTTTCACCTTTAGAATAGACCATGGAGTCAAAAGGGTTGGAAATATATAGCTCCACACCCAGTTAATGGATGGGAGTGATGAGAATGCATTTTTGTTCAAATTTCGGGCCCCAAAATTAAGGTTCATCTTATACATGGGAGCGTCTTATACATGTGAAATACGGTAATTGATTTTTGATCTGAGGATGTTAACCCAGGAGGGGTGGATGAGACTGCGGTCTCTATACCTGGGTCCTCAGAATGATAGGCAGTCCGCCCAGATCCCTAACCCCCTGCTGAAGCTGCTGGCCTCTGCCCTGCACGTGTAAGGGCTACTGGGATCCAGGGAGATGCGGCAGCCACCCCATCTTCCCAATAGCAGCTGGAGCACCATGGAGGGGTTGCAGCGTCAACACTGCCCAGCGGCTGAGTGAGTGCCAGGTAGATGATGCAGCCTGCCAGTCTGCCCAGTGGCAGCTCACAAGTCCGGGAACAGAGGAACCTGCCCAGCAGCAGATCCCAATTCAGGGAGCTGAGGATATTGTCCTACCTTCCCAGCGGCTGACAGAGGGCCCGCAAGATGGCAATGCCGGCCCATCTCCCCAGCGACAGTGGGAGCACCAGGGAGGGGAGTGCAAGCGGCATCACTTCCCAGCGGCTGAGTGAGTACCAGTTTTGGGAGGGTGTTGATGGGCCAAATGAATTGCGAACTCGTTTGGTGTCTCCTCCTGGGTCAGTCCCATTCAGAAGGGGGGGAAATGTGACAGAACCATCCATCACTGGGACCACTGGAGAGGCCTGAGAGCTAGCCTCCTCCCTACCGACTATGGGCCCTGGCTTTTTAAAGACTTCTGTGCCTACCCCTCATCACTTGTTGAGTTGATTATCTCTGGCAGACAGCCAGCATATGCAACCAGGGAGTGGCCACCATTGTTTTAGTTTAATGTCAGACCCCCCCTATGCCATGGTGCACTACCATGTTGTATAAGTCAGCCCCCACCAGTTCCATCACTACAGACATTTACCCTGGCCAAACCTTGGAACTGATTTCAGCCATTGATAGTGGAGGTTAGGACCCCATTGTACTGGTGATCCCTTTACTGGCCCTATTGTCTCTGGGAGGCAGATGGGGGTGGTTTGTATCCCAATATCTTGATTTATGCTAATGTGTGCTTTGCTGGTTATATCCAGCCATGTGTGTGAATAATGAAGTAGTCTTCATTTTGTTTATACCACTGAGTCTCAGCTAGTGACTGGGAAACCAGGGGAAAACTCTTTTGTCCTAGGCTGAGTCAACGGAGGTAGTCGGTCGGGCTATCCAGCTCTGTGACACCAGCCTAATACAATTTTCTCTTATCTTCAATAATTCAACTTTTAAATAATCCCATTTCTCATGGACTCCATTTAAATGGCCCTAGTCTGATAGTGACTCCTCTACACATATTCTCATTTTAGAAAAGTCAGCTTTTCTAAAATCTAAAGCTTTTTGTGTGGTGTAACTCACTGTTCGTATATTAAACCACAGAGACTGATGACCACTGGATCCCAAACTTTCACATACAGAAATATCCTTGAGCAAATAGCCAAATACAATATGGCCTCCTTATGAGTTGACTCCTCAATTACTCAAGATAATCCCAATAGAGAGTTTAGAAAATCTGGACTACAGGCACAACCAGCTACTTTGGTTTTCCAGTTCACATCAGGAAGATTAAAGTCACCCATGATTATAACTTTTCCCTTCACTGCCATTTTAGGTATTTCTTTAACTAGTAGGTTATCTAGTTATCCTACTTGTCCTGGGGGTCTATAAATTACATCTACATGATTTACCATATTTGCTCGATTATAAGACAAGGTTTTTTTTCAGAGCAAATGCTTGTCTTATAATCATCCTGATTACATAACTAAGATACAGATCCCCGCAGATCTGCGGGGGACCTGAATCCTCCTCCCTGGCAGCCGGTGGACATCTGCGCTTTGGAGCCTCTGCTGCTGCTGGCACTTCCTCTGGGGCTTCTATGACAGAACACCGGCACAACATGACCTTCCAGTGCTCAGTCATAGAAGCCCCGGCGGAAGTTCCGGCCAGTCAGCAGCGGAGGTTGTCTATACCTCCACCGTCTGCCCCACTAGAGACCAGGGAATCTGAAGCATATCAACGAGGCAGGGTGGCATATAGGGATTAAAAGGCATATCTGGGCAGCAGAGTAGCATATAGGGGATATAAAACATTTCTGGGGGCAGATCTGCATAACTGCGGGGCAGGATGGCAACTAAAAGAAAAAAATTCATTTTTCTCAATCATAGTTTTTATTAACCCCTTCAATCCCAGGGGTTTTTGTTACCTCAAGTCCCAGAACAATTTTGCCATTTTTGCGGTATGTCGGTTTAGCGATTATTCTCCTTTCCTGTGAATAGTGTAACCATGTAAACTAAAAATAGTTTTTTCAAGGAGAGATAGAGCTTTCTTTTGATACCATAGTTGGATGATTAGCTGAAAATTTAAAATGAGAAATTTAGTAAAAACTAGCGACAATTATAAAATAAACCTAATATTTTTTACATTTTCCCTCGGAATCCTCACAAAATTAGGTAAAGTGGTGGAAAGTCCCTTCCAGGTGTCCTGATTTCAGCAATACTTAATTTATATAGATTTTCCATACTTTCCCAGCACCAGGGAGCATACTATAAGGTGTACATTTTTTGTCTAATTTTTATGCCTATGGCTTAACGGGTTTGGGGGTTGTGAACGGGGCAGGAGGGTTATACTGGCTAGATGTTATGCTAGGGCAATGG
>VKOC01031202.1:0-10383 GCA_009364415.1 Spea multiplicata
ACTGTACACAATACTCCAAGTGAGGTCTCACCAGTGATCTGTACAGCAGCATGAGCACTTCCCTCTTCCTACTGCTAATACCTCTCCCTATACAACCAAGCATTCTGCTAGCATTACCTGCTGCTCTACTGCATTGTCTACCTACTTTTAAATCCTCAGAAATAATTACCTCTAAGTCCCTTTCCTCACAGGTTGAGGTTAGGACAGTACCAAATATTCTATACTCTGCCCTTGGGTTTTTATGCCCCAGGTGCATTACTTTGCATTTATCCACGTTAAATGCCAATTGCCACAGCTCTGACCATTTTTCCAGCTTACCTAGATCGTTTGCCATTTGGCTTCTTCCTCCAGGAACATCAACCCTGTTGCAAATTTTTGTGTCGTCAACAAATAAACATACCTTTCCATCAACACCATCTGCAATATCACTAATGAAAATATTAAAGAGAATGGGTCCAAGTACAGATCCCTGAGGTATCCCACTGGTAACAAGACCTTGTTCTGAATATACGCCATTGACTACAACCCTCTGTTTTCTGTCACTCAGCCACTCCTTAATCCATTCAACAACATTGGGATCTAAACCCAGAGATTGCAGTTTATTTAAAAGTCTTCTATGTGGGACAGTGTCAAAGGCCTTACTGAAATCCAGATACGCAATGTCTACTGCACCACCTTGATCAATTACTTTAGTCACCCAATCAAAAAAATCAATAAGATTTGTTTGGCAAGATCTTCCTGAGGAAAACCCATGTTGTTTTTGATCTTGAAAGCCATGTGACTTCAGATGTTCAACAATCCTTTCCTTTAACATTGTTTCCATTAATTTTCCCACTACAGATGTAAGACTAACTGGCCTGTAGTTGCCCGACTCCTCCCTACTGCCTTTTTGTGTATAGGCACAACATTCGCTACTTTCCAATCCCCAGGGACAACTCCCGTTACCAATGATTCGTTAAATATATCAGTTAACGGTTTTGCTAGTACACCCCCAAGCTCTTTTAATAACTTGGGGTGTATCCCATCAGGCCCCATCGACTTATTTGTCTTTACCTTAGACAACTGAAGCAGAACCTCCGCCTCGATAAACTCACATATTTCAAATGATTCAGTCTTTTTTCCCAACTGAGGTCCCATTCCATCATTCTCATCTGTAAAAACTGAACAGAAATATTCATTGAGGCAGTCAGCTAAACTTTTATCCTCTTCTACATATATGCCTTTTGTTTTTAGTCTAACTAATCCTTGTTTAACTTTCCTTTTCTCATTTATATATCTAAAAAATGTTTTATCTCCATTTTTTACTGATAGGGCAATTCGCTCTTCTGCCTGTGATTTGGCAGTTTTTATAACTTTCTTTGCCTCTTTCTGCCTAATTGGGTATTTTGTATCTACTAAAGGCTAACTTCTTGTCTTTCACGATTTTGGCCACTTCTGCAGAGTACCACAGCGGTTTCCTTAATTTTTTACTCTTACTGACCAACCTAATACAATTTTCTGTTATCTTCGATAAAACAGCTTTTACAAAATCCCATTTCTCCTGAACTCCATTTAAATTGTGCCAGTCTGATAATGACTCCTCTATACATTTTCTCATTTTAGAAAAGTCAGCTTTTCTAAAATCTAAAACTTTTGTTTTTGTGTGGTGTGACTCAGTCACTGTTCGTATATTAAACCACACAGACTGATGATCACTAGATCCCAAACTTTCACCTACAGAAATATCTGTTAACAAATCTCCATTTGTGAACACTACCTTGGAGGTCCTTTTCTTAATCTTACTACCCAAGTCCCTAAAATTATCTTTTAGGACACTCCATCTTCCTCTTACTATGTCATTGGTGCCAATGTGCACCAAGACAGCTGGATCCTCACCAGCCCCTCCCAATAATCTATCCACTCTGTCCGCAACCCGGGGCACCCGGGAGACAGCAAACCATTCGGTTGCTGCGATCAGAGCTACAGATTACCCTGTCTGTTTTCCTGATTATTGAATCCCCTACCACCACAACCTGCCTGGGCTTTCCTTCCTTTCGGATCCCCTGCACATTGGATGAGCTGCTCTCCCGGCTCTTAGGGAGAACAGCTTTTTCCGCAAAGCCTACCTCTGAATCTGCCTCCCCAACATGCTCACTTAAAAGGGCAAATTTGTTGGGAGGGAGAGACTCTGGGCTGGCTTGCCTCTTCCTCTTCCCTACTCCACTGCAACCACGTCTTACTGTCACCCAGTTATGTGCCTGACTCCCTTCTGACTGATCTCCTCCCTCATTGCTAGGGGCCCCATCTAAACTTTGCTCAGTGAGCAACAGACTCCTCTCAAGGTTGTCAATCTCTCTCAGTGTTTCAATGTGCCTCTTCAGAGCACCAACCTCAGCTTCCAGAGAGACCAATTGATCACACTTACCACAGCGATATGGACCCAGGAACTGCTGTTCCAAGCATGCATACATATGGCATGATGTGCACTGAGTGAAATCTCCAAGCTTGCTCATACTTTATAAAGGGACACGAGTACAGAATTTAAACAATTGCTTTATGTCACTTACCCTCCTTTCTCTTGCACTCTTGTGTTACACCAACTGCTGTCGTGCACAAACTGGTCACTTACAGAAAGCAAGTCACTTAGAAAATGCAAGCCCCTTACAGTGATCCATATAATGGATTGTATAATTGCAGCCTCCACACACACACACACACTGTTGTCCCTGTCCCCCATGTGCCTCTTTATGATTGCAGGAGATGCCACTTTATCTCACATTCTAACTTTCATCAGTCTGTAACTGCTGCTACTGACAAGTTAAAATGGCATCAGCACATTTAAATACTTATGCTTGTCCCTTCTCCTTGTAAATGCTGATCAAGTAAAGTAAAAAAAAAAAGTTTTTTGGCTACTGGCAAACAGATGAACACATTGTAACAAAACGTCTTAAATTCTGCAGTTGGTTTTCATTTGTTTCATTGTGGACCCTCCTCGATATTGGCAAATTTAGAAATAATGTTTGTAGAAATGCATGTCTAATAATAAATAAATAATAAATAATCTCCCCCAAGTTAAGACGTAATAGAAATTAATTATATACTGGAATCTAGTATGAAATTACTAATGGACAATTCATGACAAAGAAATGTATCATATATTTTGGGTGCTTATTTCAGAGCAATTTGCCATTACAGGTTTGACCATTCTTGTTTGGGCGTAATTTTTTGGAACTTAATAAATAAAGATTAGAAAAAAAGAAAAAATCTCTGGCATCCACAGGTTTTGTTTAACCCTTCTTAAATGTACCCTTATCACCCTACTATGCAGACTAACAGGCGCAGTAACACTGGTGCGTCACACTGCATGCAATAACCCGCTCTGCCCCACATATTTCTCGTCCACATAAAGTGACAAGCAGTGACACAGTCAGAGCATGCAGTTCATTCACAAGCTACAGAGGCACAGATAGGGCGGGAGTCTGCTAAACTGTTCACTATTCAACCACAATATCTCTCCAGTTACACACCCTACCACCGACTGCACCTTGCACACAGACTTTATCGTCTAATCTTTGTTTTGAGTCAGTCTCTTCATCTGTGCAGAGATAAAAATAAAAGAAAACTTCAGAGGGAAAGGGGAGAGATAGAGAGAGAACCAGACATAAAGAAGGAGATAGGGGAAAAAGAAGATAACGAAGGAGGAAGAAATGGCATTCAGTTTTCACACGAAGGAATTCTGGTAAGCAGAAATATTTTCTTTTTGAGGTTAAACTGTTTGCTTCCAGTTGTTTATTTAGTTAGAGGGTGGCTGGCTAACGGTGTCTTTTTAAAAGTAGACTCCGTACTCTGAATGCCTGAAACCTTCTCTCTCTCAAATGACTGTGCATATGAATTAATCTGTTTAGAAAATATGCCAGAATTAATGTATCACTTTTAAGATTTAGGATTGAAGTCACTGGACAGTCTTCATGATCCTGTACATCATTACACGACAGGCAAGATGGAAAGCTCCCTAGCCAGGCCAGCCATTTGGCTAGTAGTCTTACTGATGTGCACCCTCACCATGGTAAGTAGCCTTACTATCCTGGATTTTAAGTATTTTTATGGAACCATTAAAGGATAGTGAATGATATTTGACGCACTAGGAAAGCTTATGAAGAAATATTTTGCAAAGCACAGGGATAAAGTTAATGTGACATTTTGTGAGCAAGGAAAGATGGTAATAGTTATGTTTTTATTATATCACTTATTGTTTTGGAAATGTAAGACTGACAAAAACACACTGCACATTGTATTTTGGAAGGGAGAAAACGCTAATGTATCATGCAGGTTTCACCCTAAATATTTTTAGCATTCGGGCCAAGTCTCCTGAGTATTTTTTAAATTATTTGAAAGAAAGTATATTTTTAATAATATTACTAATACTATAAACAGACTCTTGCAGGCATCAGCATGTGGATAAATATAGATTTCATACCTGTGTGATTATCATTTGGTCTTGGGTCCAGATTAAGAAATTGCTAAACTTCAAGAATATTTTTAGATAGCTGTCCCAGACTTTATGGGAGTAACATACACTAAGACAGGGAGTTGCCTGAGTATTTGTATATGGCATTCTAGTGAACATTGTAATTAAATAGAACAATTCTAGAGAATCGTAAAGGTTTGTTGTGATATAGTTCAGGAGGATTTATAATGTATGTTAAGTGGGGCATAATGCATGGGAGGTGTTATGGGGCAGATATATGGATTATATGGGTCAATAAGGGGTGTTATATGGAATAAAGAGCAATCAGGGGTGTTATAGTGAGGAGCTAAATGAAACCATAACTTAGTAATATAAAGCAATTTGATGTGTTATAGGCTCCAGATATGTGTTATAGGAAGCAGCAGGTGATGCTATAAGGAGAAGTTATATGAAGTAATGAGTTACAGGGGAACCTGTATTCCATTTCCATGTATTAGGAGGTATTCTGGCCATTTATGTGCATACCTGTGGACTTTCTAAATGAGCTGAGCCTGGGACTACTTAAGTATTAACCTTTTCATTGTCCACCAAGCAGGTTATATGTAGCAACTGATCAAGTGTGTTAACCAGATGACCCAAACACCTGTCCTCATGGAAACCTTAACTTGCAATTATTTAACGATACACTTAAAATTGAGGGGACAGGGAAATCAACTATAACACACTGGTTGCAAAATCCCTAATTAGGAGTCAATGTAGAGTAGGAATGAATCCAAACTCCAAACTGTGGATGTTGTCCCTTCATTCTGTGATAGGAGCAACAACACTGATACTCAGGGTCAAACCCTGAAAGTTTCTAGTAATGCATTCTGGTAGCAAAAGCACAGCAGTGTAGGATGGCTCAGTTCCAGATTGTGTGTGCTTGAGAATATGTCCATTTACCCTGAGATTTGGGCAAAAGCCCTGAGGCTCAGGGTCAAACCTTTATCGGTCCCATGAATGGTTATATGGAATATTTATATCTGGCAATTGGAATGCTAAGTGTAGCAGATGATCTACACTGTGGTGGTAGCGAGAGCATACCCGTGTGCTTGGTCTGGTGAGTTATATCTACTTCGTTCTTTGGTTTGAAGAACATTTAGACATGATCTGCAGACACTTTAAAGGTGCACGTGGTGAGATAACTCTCATAATAAACAGTGGGTTTTTATATGCTTTTTAAATAACATTTTTATCAATGACTACTTTTGCATGGAAATGGAATTACTTTAAACTAAGAAATAGTTTTCTATTTATAAAGATACACAATTTCAAACAGAGCATTAAGGTATATTTTATACCACTCACCTAGGATCAAAACAGAAACAAACAAGTTTCTCTACCACCATGTAGGCAGCAAAGATCTGTCTCTTTTTTGCAGATCCAAACAATATCCATATGGTAAGCAAAAAGTGACAAAATCATTCTACCCACAGTATACTTAAAAAAATGAAACACCAAAACTACTTAATTATTTTGCTCACCACTAACATATAAATATTCTAGGTAGTTATTATGATGCTTTCAGTCAGTTATTATAGAAAGAACATGAGCACCAACCAAACTACAGGCACTAGACAAGCGACATACAGAAATGTGTTGAATAAGGACATGGATTTGTTTTCATAAACTAGGCAGACAGTCTGACTAACAAATTAAGATTATCTTTTATAGGGGAAAAGTCTTGAGCTGATTGTGGAGGAAAGGGTACAATACACAGGGGAGAGCATAATAAAGTAAGGAGTATTAAATAAAGATGCATCAGAAGCCTTAACCAGGCCCATATATTCTCTTTTATTTACAGGTTTGTGGATTACAGACCCAGTCAGCGCACAAATTTGGAGAAGGTAAATGCACGCACATATATATACATACTGTTACAGACTCAATTGTCATTTTAACATACAATTAGGGATTAATCTAGCCTTGGTGCTGTATTAATCTAAATTTTATTAAAGACAGGAGGCGAGTATTTTGCATTATCCTTCTTTACTGATAACCTCCCTCAGCAAAGGAGTTAACAACAAACATAAGAGACAACCAATCAAAAATGACAGGACCCTATAACAGTCCAAGCATCCAGCAACTCCTCCTCTTTCTTTGCAGTGGCGCCGAACAGGTAGGCCAAACAAACGCAGAACTGAAGACTGGAACCGCAACCTCAGAACAGGCGGAACACCCACAGGTAGGCAGGAAGCACGGACTGGAACCACTCAAAAAGCCGAAGAGCGACCTGAAAGATAGAGGGGACATGACAATACCAGGCGAACAATCTGGTCACACCTGGAATAAAACAGCATGCAAAAACATAGCAAAAACGCACCAACAGAACCCCCAAAACACAGGGAGGGAAAAGGAAAGGGAGGGAAAATACTCGCCTCCTGTCTTTAATAAAATTTATTAATACAGCACCAAGGCTAGATTAATCCCTAATTTTACCACAAGACAGGAGGCTTCATATTTTGCAATTTTAACGCCACATATAAAAGCCAACTAGATTACCAAATAGAAACACTCATGGGCTTTTAACTTCAAAGAGTTCTGCACTTAAAAAGTTAAATACGAACAGCAACTGTCATGTTTCTTGCAGGCCTTTCCATTATGGACTTATATAATCGAAGCCAGTGCCAGCCTCGTTGGGTACTTCTCAATATTCTAGTTGAGTTCCCACAATTTGCAGAGTTCCTTTTCTTACCGTCCTGTGTGGCTGTCCTTCGCTGCACTGGGTGCTGTTTGGATGAAGGTCTAAGTTGTGTTCCCACTAAGATGCACAACATAACCATGCAGGTGATGCACAAAGCTTGAGACAACATTATGTACCACTATATGCATAGAATATTTCTGCAGTAATACCTGGGGCATCTACATACATGTGCATAAAATATCTAGGAATTATTTGTTTAACCCAAGAGTCCCAAGGTTTTAACAGCAGTCTCGAGGTCAAGCAGTCTTCTTCATTTTCTACATTAATTAAATGGTATCTGAGCATCTAGGCTGGTCCTTTTCTCATTAGTATTTCATATGTGAAATCCCTGCTTGAATACAGTTGACAAGTGAGCTTTATGTCTTCAAGGTGACTGATTACATAAGGGCTTCATAAGCAAGTCACTACACTAACCCTGAAAGATTATTAAAAGGTAGAGAGATCCCTAGACTACAGGTTACTCTAGATTTGAGAAAGAGACCCAATAGCAGCACTATCAGAACAGAATTATGAAATTTCAGGACAGGGCAATATTTTTGGAGGGTTCCAAAAAAGTGTTGAACTGTACTAACATCTGCACAGATTTTTAGAGCTGGTTGAAGAGTGAAATATTCTTCCTGCTTTTTTTTTTTTTGGGGGGGTCAAAACCCTTCTGAAGAAGTGAATGCAGAGGTAGTGCAGCAGTATCTACTTGCTGATATAATAATGCACATGATGACAGTTAACTTCCTGAAGCACTGCATGCCAGACATGTGATGTCACTTAATGCAGAAGAATATTTTTTAGATTTGGGTTCAATTAACATTTACATATATATTCATATGGGATAATGAAGTCTGTAAAAACATCAGTTATCTACAAGACCAAATGTTAGTAGTGCACTCACATGTTCAAGAAAATATAACTATGTTGTCTTTTTACTTATCAGGTCATTAAGACTAAATTGCTTCAGTCTGAATTTACAGAGATTGGCATCACCCAGCATACCCGCTGTCAGTGCAGGTGACCTGATTCTTAAGGAGGCACAGAATGTATGATATCTCATCACTTGCAAGGAATGTCTGTTTGCATCCTATACAGCAGGGCTGTCCAGTGAAATAGGTAGATCATAGGGTTTTTTTTCAGCCCCAACTTGCTATGTAGTTGTAAAGGTAGGGATATATTCAATATTAGGAGATACAAATGTCAGGGTGCAATGTTTATATGTGCTCCATATTTATTAGTTTGCCATATTTATCACCGGTCGATCTGCTAAGTTGAATCAGCATGAATTCCACATACAGACAGTATGAAGTATGCATGCACATATGAAGATAAGTGGTGTGTTTGCACGTGTGTCATCATGTAAATGTATGAATGGTTTAAGTATGCAAATTATTCCAACATGGATATACACTACCATTCAAACATTTGGGGTCAGTTAGACATTTCCTTTGTTTTTTTTATAAAGGAAAAAACCTTAAAATAACATATAATGAATCAGTGTAGACATATTTAATGTTGCAAATGAGTATTGCAGCTGGAAACAGTTGATTTTTAATGTAATATCGTAATAGACCTACAGAGACCCTTTATTAGCAACCATCACTCCTGTGTTCCTGTTGCATAATGTGTTAGCTAATCCAAGTTTAAGTTTAAAAGGCTAACTGATGATATTTAGAGTACTCTTTTGCAATTACTTAGCACAGCTCAAAATGTCCTGATTTTCCATAAAACAGCTACGTGACCCCAAACTTTTAAATGGTAGTGTATGTGCAATGTATTCCATATCACTATACTCTGTTATGTATGATTCCTATATCTGACCTTTTTGTGTTTTTTTTAACTGAATTTGTAGGCCAAAGGACAATGTCTTATTAAAGGCAAACAGGTGAGTATATATATATATTTTTTTTTTCAGCTCCCATATTCACTTTTTTTCTTTCCTTTAATTTTTCTTTCACATTGTTTCTCTGAAATGTATTGTTCTTCATGTCTATCTTCATTTGTATTTCTTTACGCAGGATATCAGTAAAAGGTGAAAAAGAAACAAACAAAAATAGAGGAAAAGGAAAGAAAGAAAGAGGAACCAACAAAAGCCCTAGGTCAGTGATACTTTGCAGTTAAGTGAGGATTTTCAGAGTTCTAGACAGAGAAGGGTTATGAAATGTCCTGCATGAAAAAGCTTTAACTGACATTTTATAGAACTCTGCTACAGATTTTTTCACTGACACTTGAGCTAGGCTTAATTTACAGATGGGGTGATGGAGTGAGGTTTTGTTTGGATTGGCTTTGAAATATTTTAATAAGATTATGTAGGCACTGGAAGAGGCATTCATCATCTTGCTTTCCCCAGGCCTTTATGTCTACCATGTGACCGGGGGAGAATACTAAACCCTGTAACCTGCAAATGTGTTTGTCACCTGAGTAATAAGAAATGTACCCGAAAAGGACAAAGGCTTAACAAAGAGCAGTGCAGGTAAGATGCAAAGTTAGTCTTTAGTCCAGTGTGCCACAGAGAGGTGTTTATCAGCATTTTCCATTAACAATTGGTGGGTTTCTTTTTTTCCTGGGGCCCTGAGCCAAAAGGGATGTGTAGGTTCCCTTGTAGTCCTGCAGTGTATGGCTTATTGAAAGAGGGCAGAGGTCGAGGTATATTGTCATATTGTTTGATGGCTCTTATAAATCAGTGTGGAAGAGAAGCTTTGTAAAGATTTATGTTGACACGTTTACATCATCACAGATGCCATCAGGCTACAACCTGTAGGCTAGAATCGGGGTTAGTTCTGGGAGTGGTATGACAAAACCACTGGGGCATCAACCAAGGTTAATGGAAATGTGTTGATTGCAAAAGGCATATTTAAAGGAACAGCTTAGCCCCTCAAATTATATATTTTGTAATGCATATTCAGGTGATTTAACACTTTTTGGACATGCTCAGTAGCAATCCTACTAAAGTTACTGGAAGCTGAGTTTTGACCAAAATCAGTGGGGATGGCAGCAGTCATCACATGCATGTCAGTAGGGCTGCAACTAATGTTTATTTTCATAATCGGATAAAAAAATCTAAATTTTTCATTTATTTAAAATTATTTAATAAAGTAACATAGGATGTAAAAAACAAACAGCAGAATAAAAAAACTTTGTTAAAAATGCATTTCTTGTTTTTATTTCTCAGCCTGCCCCCCAGTTATGCATATTTGAGCCCAGGCTT
>VKOC01031203.1:0-21627 GCA_009364415.1 Spea multiplicata
ACATACACATACACATTATATATATATATATACACATTATATTATATACATATACTTACAGTTAGATGAGTGTCACAGCCATGTGGTTCTGGAGAAGGAAGGGGCGGGGCCAGTTGTCACGGTGATTACAGGGAGGGGGAGTAAGTAGAGACGGTGAGTCAGACTAAACGGATTATATAATGAGGGGGATTTTTCAGAGCCTTTGCTCTGAAAAAACCCTCATTTTATAATCGATAATAATCGATTCAACTAATCGATAATGAAATTCGTTGGCAACGAATTTCATTATCGATTATTATCGATTTTATCGATTAGTTGTTGCAGCCCTAGTAGACTTATTTAAAAGCTGCTGTTGATAAGAGTAGTTCCAGAAGACTGGAATTTGGAAATTACAGTTCTACTTAGCAGGGAAGACTCTCCAAATGATTAAGTCTTACGTCAGTTGTTGAGAAATTAGTGGAAATCATTCTAGAAGATTGTTAAATATCTGGATGTAAATGGTTTACATGACCAGAAACAGATTAGTTTACTCCAGTGATATCTTGTCAAAGTAACTTAACCTCTTCATGGCCTGAGTGAACCCAGTAACCAGAGCTTTGTTTGCCATGTTTGGTATAGCTTTGTTCAGCTATGATTGCCCTTTTCTGTGCACCCACTCAAAATGATATACATTATTCTTCAAGGATAGATAGGGCCTTCTGTTTATAACAGTTTTTAGTATAGTCATTTAATATTTGGGCCATTTTACGTAGGATTTCTTCTACAAACTAGGTACTACTGATAAAACAAAACAAAAAAACCTAATGCTTGATCAGCAACATCCCCTGAGTAGAATACCCCACATGCATATATTTTTTTTAATTTAACCCCTTGACTGCTAACGACGGCATGGTGCCGTCGCTAGCAGTCCCAGTCAGGTGCTAACGACGGCACCATGCCGTCGCTAGCACTATCTTACCTTGATGGGGGTCTGTGGACCCCCATCACCACCTATCCCGGCGATCTGCCCCTCATATTGAAGGGCATCACTGGGACCACCCGATCCGGCCGGTGACGTCGCGCGTAATGACGCGATGACGTCCGCGCAACTTTATTGAAAACTGACAATTGTCAGTTTTCACGGTATGGGGGCATGCTGCTTAGATGCCTGTATCTCAGGCATCTAAGCAGCTACAGACCCCCAACATATACCGTTGGAAAGGTAATCGCCTCACCTTTCCAACGGTATAATGCTTGTAAAAAAATAATAAAAAATATTATGTTAAAAAAATAAAAATGTACAAAAAAAGTAAAAAAAATGATTTGGGGGTCTCTAAAGGCAGATAAATAAAGATCAAAATTGCCTAGAGACCCCCAAATTAAATTATCTAAACATAAACTGGTTTAACTTTAAAAAAAAAAAAGTTTAAGTATTCTAGCTAAATGATCACTGTGGTAGCCAATGTTACCACAGTGATCATATAGCTATAAAAAGTCACATTCCCTTTTTAAAAATGGCCGATACTAAATTTTAACCCCATGATCCCTTTGATCATGGGGTTAAATTTAGCCAATGGTAGAGAAAGGCAATTTTTTTAAAATCCTGATGAGCTGCAAATATTATTAAAATCAGCCGTTTAGCCTGTAGTACGTAAGTTAACCATGTCATCCCTGGAGCCCCTTGCATTTTTACTGCAAAACTTATTTTTGCTGTAAAAGTGATTTTCTCCCTTTACGATCATTTGAGATTGTAAAGGGAAAGAATGGTGTGTGTGCGTCTGTGAGTGAATGTATGGAAAGTATGGCGTGTGCATCTGCGAGTGAATGGAGATATGAAAAGCGTGTGAATGATCAGTAATTAGGGTTGTAGCCTTGACGTGGCATTACTGCTCACGTAAGAAGTTAAATTATGGCACAAAAAGTACATATTTTCGAAAACTACACCACTCGGCGCATTAAATGAGGGGCTGCGTGTGTTTCTAGTACAAACCTGGAGTGCGCAAGACACAAATGAACATGTCGCTATGGTTAGAAAAAACATATTTTCTAGCCAAAGCGACATATTCCGTCATTATTTGTGAACTCAACTTTTGTCCTAGAAATACATGTAGCCCCTCATTTGAAGCTCCAAGGGGTGTAGTTTCTTGAAATGTGTACTTTATGTACCTAATTTATCTTCCCAGATGTCTAGACCACCTTAACTTCAGATATGGCAGATTTCAGAATTGTTAAAAAATTGTCTTAAAACATTTAGGGGTGATGGCTGCATTTAGACAGCTCTAGACAGCTGGAAAGTTAAATTATGGTACATAAAGTATATATTTTCAGAAACTACACCCCTTGGCGCATCAAATGAGGGGCTGCATGTGTTTCTAGGACAAACCTGGAGTGCGGAAGACATAAATGAACTTGTCGCTTTTAATTTTATTTATTTTTTATTTTTATTTGTGTGATATTCACTTATTTGTTGTGCAAGTCAGATTTGTGATACAAATACAAATAAGACCTCATTTGCTGCGGCTGGGGGTGTAGTTTCTAAAAATATATAGTTTTGTTGGCATATTTTAACATCCCGGGCAGCTAGAGCTGTTTAATTGACGCAGCCATGCATTAAATTTAAATATGTCTTTTGTGATAGTCTAGTAAATTGAACTTTTAGCAATAAAATATTAGAAAAACACAGTCTACTGTTCTCAATTTCTGTTTATTTTAGACCGGTTACCTACTACAAATATTTAGCAACACAGGTTTTGATATTAGAGTTTAGAAAAATAACATTACAAACTAGTTTTTATTGAGTTGGAAGTGAAAAATTACACTTTTTTCCCATTTTTGGCTTGTATTTTGCAAACCTAATGAGACATACACATATAAAAATGGTATATTTGGAATCTGCTGGGTGTGCTGAAAAAAACAATATATGGTTTGTATAGTTTGTTTCCAAGAAATTTACTTGAAACACGTTTAAACGTGAGATGCACCAAAATGCCGAAAACCAGCTTAGCACCAGGGTGGGAAACGGCTTAGTAGCCAAGGGGTTAAGGAGGCAATTGCTCCCTAACATACTACACTATTTTTCTTAATTTGAAACTCCAGATTGGGGTAAAAAGGGGTTAATGTATGTTTCTAGTAGGAGGAGCACAAGGTGTTTGGGCACCTATTGTTTCTGAGGTTTATTTTTTTTTTACTTTTTAACTTTTCTTTAGGACCAGAAGTTTGCTTCCATGTAGCTAAAGATTATTTTCATAACTGATTAGTTGGCCGGCAGGCAGGAATCGCTTCCTAAGCATAAACGTTGTTGCTGACATGTAACGAGGCATGTAGCAACACAACCCCCTTACCCTGATAGCCTTGTGATTGCTCCGAAGAGCAACCACAAGTGCCATCATACAAATGACGTTTTTTATGAGCAAGTCCTACAATTCACGCTATATCTTCACATTCAAATTCCCGCATGGAAAAAGTTAAAATATTGGCATTATAAATGCCCATATGGTGCCTAGTTTTAAAAAATGTATGATTTGATGGGGTAAATTGCTGATGAGCATCTGCGTGATGTGCGTAGACAACCTCTGCTTCTGGCCGGCACTTTTGCTGGAGCTTCTATGACTGAGCACCGGAAGGTCACGCAACACTGGTGCTCGATCATAGAAGCCTCAGTGCAAGTGCCGGCAGTAGCAGAGGATGTCTGCTCACATCACACAGATGCCTACTGGCTGCCCCTACTAGACACCAAGGAGTCTGGAGAACGGGGGGTAAGTCTAGGGGGCATATCAAGAATGAGAGAATTATCCGGGTCCCCTGCAGTGCTGCGGCAGATCCTCCTCTCTGGCAGCCGGCAAACGGTGCGCAATGCGTGCAGACAACCTCCAATACTTCCGCCGGAGCTTCTATGGTGGAGCACTGGAAGGCCATGTCACGCTGGTGCTTCATCATAGAAGCCCCGGCGGAAGTGGAGGACAGTAGCGGAGGATGTCTGTGTGCATCAAACAGATACCCCCAGCCCCACCGGCTGTCAGAGAGGAGGATCCGGGTCCCCTGCAGCGCTGTGGGGAATCTGGATCTTGGTGTTATTATCCAACCTCAATTTGAGGCCAGATTATAAAACAAGGGGTATTGCCTCTTCTAATCTATAAAATCGATTATATAGATTAGTTGTTGCAGCCCTACTTCCACGTCATTCCCAGTAGCATTTAGAGAAGAAAAACAGAAAAACAGTAGTCGATAGTGTTGAATAAACTTTGTGCAGATTCTTCAAAACTATTGCGTTACAAATCTGATATGCCAGCTGCATCTGTCCAAAACATTGAGACAGTCCTAGTAGCACGTAGCCCGGGAGGAGGTTCCTTTCCAGTCTCTGCATAAGCTTCCTTAATAGTCAACATAATACAACTTGGAAAAGTGGCTCTGGCCACTTTCTGCCCCTTTCTCAGTCTTGTTTGGATGCTGTCCTATTCATATAAAATTGCAGACATCTGCAGAGAGCTAAAGAGTGAAGGATGGATTCCTTCTAGAGATAGAAGACCGATAGACAGATCTCCCGAAGAAGATGTAAATTTAGATATACTTTAGGTACGTATTATAGGAGGTAGGCAAAGAACACAATCTTTCAAAACATAGCTCCTTAACAGAAAGTGCTGGCAACTCTCCTACTCGAAGTGAGAGTTATTTGCAAAGCAGTCTTTATCAGGAATTTTACATATAGTTCTAGAGGTTCAACTGGTGTTGTAGTTTGCTCGAAAAGAACCATAGTTAGATCCCAGGATGCTGAGAAGCCTCTACATATCGCTTTTAGAAAATGTCTTGCCTAATAATGTAATAGTAGATGTGGATTGAGAAAAAGCACTCAGCGCTGCCACTTGTACCTTTTAAAGTTGCTGGGAAAGACCTCTAAATCCCATCTGTAGGAAATCTAACATTAGGCTGAAAAACATCTTTGATACAGTGCCATCCACTAATATTGGCACCCTTGGTAGATATGAACAAAGGAAGCTGTGAAATATTGTCTTTATTGTTTAACCTTTTTCTTCAAAAAAAAAAATACAAAAAAACTCTGCCTTCATGATTATCAAACAATTGCAAACACAACACATGTTTACCCCCCCCCCAATAATTAAGTTAAACTAATGGTGCCAATATTAGTGGAGGGCACTGTAAATGTTTATTAGTACTGTCCACCAGATTTTGGAATAGTGGGCATTGGTAACAGGCTTTGTACTGAACACCACAGTGAACATCAATTCTGTTGACAGAATTAGATAAGCAAATTCCCAAGCCAGGCCATCAATCTCAAATAGGCTGGGTTTTGATGCAGAATGGATACCTGATGCAATAGGTTTAGCCCGGCCTAGACCAACTCCGGTAAAGGCATCTAAAGTGACAGACTGACCTTCTGATGATAAAAGAAAGCCTTGGATATGAATGGCTGTCACGTTTGACACAGGATACTCTGCCCAAATGCCAATCATCCTGATTAGTTCTCCCAGACTGCCCAACCTGTTCAGGTAGGCGACCACTGTATGGTTGCTGGCCTAGATCTTCACAGACACAGATCCTTAATCTTCAGCACAAATGCTTGGAACTGTCTTATGTGAAAAAGAGCCCAGAGCACTCCGTATCTTGTGGATATCCTCAATCTCGGAAGCTTAATAATCGGGCTGAGACTGTATCTTCACTGTTGTATAGACAGGTCTATGAGGTTCTGGAGCTTGCTTTCCGGAAGTGTGTCAAGAAGGTTGAAGATGGGAGTTTTTCAGATTTAAAATCCATCCCATGTCTCCGAGTCCTACAGTTCTGTGAATATAAGAACGCAGAAGATTCTCGGCTGCTGCTACCAGTAACCGCTTGTCTAGGAAAGGGATTATCATTATGCCTTTCTTCCATAACATTGCTGTAATGTCTGAAATAGGTTTTGAAAAGATGCAGGCTAAAGGCCATAAGGTAGTGCTTGAAACTGAAAATGCTGAATTCCTGGAACTGCTACCGGCAAAAACCTCTGGCACTCATT
This sequence comes from Spea multiplicata, assembly GCA_009364415.1. Lineage (NCBI taxonomy): Eukaryota > Metazoa > Chordata > Amphibia > Anura > Pelobatidae > Spea > Spea multiplicata. Next base: position 5,987 of record VKOC01031203.1, read on the forward strand.
CCTTATAGGCAAATAAAAGGTACACATCTTGAACAACCACTGTTCTTACTTGGATTTTATGGTCTCGAACTTGAACTTGTAAATAAAAACAATTTAGGAATCTTAAACCCACAACCATGTCAAACACCGGAGAATAAATTCTGTCTCTGACATAATGGAACAGAATTAAATCTTCTTTTTGGGTATAGTCTTGGATAAGAAGACAGTGTCTAACTTCTCAATGCTGACACTAAAATCTTTTTAACCACATAACTAGGTGGTGTACGATATATATATATATATACTCACTGGCCACTTTATTAGGTACACCTGTCCAATTGCTTGTTAACACAAATGGCTAATCAGTCAATCATATGGCAGCAATTCAATGCATTTAGGTATGTAGACGTGGTCAAGATAACTTGCTAAAGTTCAAACCCAGCTTCAGAATGGGTAAGAAAGGGGATTTAAGTGACATTGAATGTGGCCTGGTTGTTGGTGCTAGACTGGCTGGTCTAAATATTTCAGAAACTGCTGATCTACTGGGAATTTCACACACAACCATCTCTAGGATTTACAGAGAAAGGTCCGAAAAAGAGAAAATGTCCAGTGAGCGGAAGTTGTGCGGAAGAAAATTGTTGTCAGAAGTCAGAGGAGAATGGGCAGACTAATTCGAGATGACAGAAAGGCAACAGTAACTCAAATAACCACTCATTACAACCAAGGTATGCAGAATATCATCTCCGAACACACATCAAACCTTGAAGCAGATGGCCTACAGAAGCAGAAGACCACAACGGGTGCCACTCCTGTCAGCCAAGAACAGGTAACTGAGGCTACAATTCGCACAGGCTCACCAAAATTGGACAATGGAAGACTGGAAGAACGTTGCCTGGTCTGATGAGTCTCGATTCCAGTTGCGACATTCAGATGGCAGGGTTAGAATTTGGTGTAAACAACATGAAAGCATGGATCCATTCTGCCTTATACTGTGGTTCTTTCAAGGAGTGATTCAATTTCCAAATAGATCTTTTCTCACAAAAAAAAATTCCACACAAACTACATTTGGCGGCATTATCTGCCAAGCTAGTACACATCTTGAAGAACCAGTGTTGCTAGGGATTCTCCTGGGGACAGAATTTCTTGATTTGATTTTATGGCCTCATACTTGAACTTACAAATACAAAATGATTTAGAAATCTTAAACCCACAACCATGTCAAAGGCCCTGAAGCATTTGGGATTGCAAAGACCGGAGAATGACTTAAAAGCCCGTCTGTACTCTTCTGGACACCACTAATAAAGCAGAAGTTCTTGCAGGCATACAGTCTGACATAAAAGTTGGTCCTTTAATATCTGGAAGAATATGCTCTTTTCTGGCTCCTCCAACCACATCATTTTCAGTAGTTGCAGCCAAATCCTAACAGACCTGGCCATAGATGCTAAAGCAATGCCTTGCTTGACTATAGCCGCTGAATCTTCAAATGCTTTTTTGGCAGCCCTTCTCCTTTAGAGTCGTTGAAATTCAATAAAATGAGAAGAGTGGCCTTGTTGCTCTAGCCAAAACAAATTTAGGGGCAGCATATAACTCCTCTTGTAAATGGGAACAGCCCTGAGCCATCTAGAAAAAGAGTTTCTTCTGTAGGTTATGCCTCTTCATAATAATGGAACAAAAACATTGTGCACCACAGAAGTCCTGGGTTTTTCTCAAGGAATCCTGGAAGAACTAGTCAGCCTTTATATCCATCTTATTTATCCAATGCTGACAGTTCCAACAACGCTTCTTCTCTACCTCTTCTTCAAAAGAAGGTTCAGATGCTGATGAGCATGCTTACTCATGAGGTCTCACAGGGAAACCTTGAGGGGCTGAAGCCATCATGGAATTGCGTAGCTGCTCAAAAGGTAGCTTTAGGGCTCGGGTAAGCAGGTCAGGTAGGAGCCCAGCTGCAGGGGATACCAGAAGCTCAGATTGTACCCCATGATGCATCATTAACTGAACGAAGGTACAGACAGGCAAAATGAAACACAGCAGGCTGAACCTTAATACGAGATGGTCTGTATTGAAGAAGCTGGCAAGACAGGTTAGTACAGGCTGTAGACAAGACCAAACAGAGCACAAGCACAAAGGCAGATGTACAGCATGATAGCCCCTAGTCAGGCACAAGATAGTACTAGGATGCTGTAGCTGGACTGGCAGGGCCGCTCTCTGGAACACGGCTGTTTGGACTTCTTGAACATGTTGTTAATGCCAGTGATGTCATAATGACATAACTTAGCTGGCTTTATTGTTTTTTTATATAATTATTTATTGTATTATTTTGATAAAAAAAAAAATTGTAAAAAAATGTTTTTTCTCTGTTTCTTTTTTCAGCATGGTTGGGGGGTAAGAAAATGGTTTCTCACTCTCCTCCCTGCACCGATCACAATGCAAGTCCTGCAGGGGATATCCTGTCCGATGACCTTCCGGGTGACGTCAGCAGTAACGCAACCCGGAAGGGAATGCCCGATCGGCAAATGTAACAGTTTTCCGGCGATGTTGGCTTAAGCTGTCAGGGGGGAGTTCAGGCTGTTGTTTGATCTCCCGTGCAGCGTCAGGGATGTGTCTTTTGGACATACTGGTACATCCATAAGAGACTGAAGGGGTTATAGACCAAGGCTGTTTTAAGTGATTTCATCCCCCAAATTATATTTTTTCAAGAAAAGCTTTCTTCTGAAATCCTTATTATATATAATAAACCATTATTTCGTATGAATTAAAATAAAAAAGTAGGAACAAAATAAGAAAAATACATTTTGCATGGTATTATCCGTGTGATGTATAATCAAATAAAAGTAAAAAAAAAATCCATGTAAATATTTGTGCTGGATTTTTAAAATACAATAAAATGCCTTGTAATTTTTTTAAATCAATTTTGGTAATTACAATGATAAGCATGAATTAATTGGAAAGAAAACAAGTGTTATGCTGCGAGTTGTGCCCCAATAGTGGGTAGAAAAATCAAAACGGTTTAATAAAAGTATATATTTTTTGAAATTTGGGAAGCCAAATTATTTCATTAGGGGTATTTGAACACTTTTTATTATACCATTTTAGTGTCAATCTGCACCAAACATTACATTAAAATGAGTGTTTTTCCCTCCCTCCATTTTTAACAAACACATTGCAGTATATCACTAGATTTCTTTTCCATTGTAAGTACAGAAACACACCACCCAGTACAGCAATAGTCCACATGCATGGATATGGCGAGCGGCACACCAGCACCTTTCAAAGCTGAGTTACGGCAGGAACACAAAAAAATAGTAATAATAACCACACACTTTGCAGTTTCATCACCTCAACTTACTCTTCTACAGGACCTTAATGTATTTGTTCTACTTTTTCATGACAGACACATTTTGGGATGGATGCTTCACAATGAGCTACCTGAAAGGAGAAAACAAACACAAAAAAAGGTATCTTCCACTTCTCATGAGCACGGAGATATGACATATTTGTGTTATGTCAGTGATACATAGTAATAAGAGACTCCTCAATCATGAGTGCAAATGCTTTTGGGGTACAACTACCCCTAAACACTGAGATAACCCAAACTATGTTCCCTGAAAATATATCACCTGAAGATTTACCTTTCTATATGGCCTGCAAACAAACACATAATTTTCAGGCAGGTTTTTCCCCTACCGTTTCACACACATACATTGCACATTAGGCTGCCTAGCAAGCAAGAAAACAAAACAAAAATATGTGAACACCCCTCCTTATTGAGTTTAAATTAAGGGTGCGCCGATATATTGGTGGCCGAAATATATCGGCCAAAAGGGCATTATCGGCAAAATGCCGAAATAAAAAAAACAGCTGAAAATAATTGTCAGCAAGGGCCGGGCAGCTTACTTGTGCTTTGGTCGCACACAATGTGCGAGCAGCGTCACTTGTACAGGCCAGGAGAAGCAGAACCCAGCAGTCACGTGAATGCATGTCACATGACTCTGCTCCCCTTCCTTCTTCCTCTGAGGGCGGGACAAGAGAAGTTGCTCACACAGCAACACAGAGGGAAGCAGCAAGGCCCCTTAACAAGTCTGTGAGTGAGAGATCTGTGGTTCAGGTAAGGAGGTGGGGGAGGGTATATGAATGAGTGAATGAATGTTTGTAAATGAGTGTGTGTGTGTGATAGCAATAACAAAAGTTATGGTGGATAAAGGTGATGGAAAACCCTTCCACTAAAATTAAGGGGTAGTAGAAGTATTATTAAACACTCATCTACAGACACCAGACAAGCCAGAAGGCTTGTTTTTTTCCCCCTCAGAAATCTCATGGTGCTGCCACAAACACATGGGATTCTGGGTAGGGGCATGCAAATAAGGTCAACAATGATCACCTTTTGCCTCGTTATCCATTTGATACATGGAACCCTTGAAAGTAATTGCCCGCTGTACAGCTAAATAATGTTATATTAAAAACACCATGTCAGTGGACGTTAATCAGCATAACAGCACTCCTCATACAGAGCCCATAATCCAGGGGACTTCACCTCACTTCAACATCACATCAACTAAAATACAGAAGATCTGCTGCGTAGACTACTTCCTCCTGGAAGCTCTGGCGCACGCAGCCAGAAACAATTAGGGCTGCGTGTGGCTTTGGCGCCAAAATGTCATCATATCCAGCGCAACCAAAACACAGCATGGGGGAATAGGCTTCAGAATCATCGATTAGTTGGCCGATTGTTTTTGATTAAGCTGATAAAAAACAATATGAAATTTGTTTATAATAATTTAACAAACAGTAAATTCAAATTTACATTAGCATGTGTCATCGTAATCTGTGCACACACTTTTATCTCTATAAATCTATAGAACCCAAACACAATTAGGGCTGCAACTAACTTATTTTCATAATTGATTAGTTGGCCTATTCTTTTTTCGATTAATCTGATAAATTTTTTGGTTTATTTAAAATAACTGGATATATACCCCAGATATGCCTTATACCCCTTATAACCCCCTGATATGTCACTCTGCCCCCCTATATGCCTTATGCCCCCAGATATGCCTTATGCCCCCCTGGTGTCTAGTGGGGACAGCCAGTGAACATCAGCGTGATACACGTATACAACCTCTGGTGCTGCCCGGCACTTCACCCGGGGCTTCTATGACAGAGCACCGAAAGGTCATGTCATGCGGCGCTCTGTCATAGAAGTCCCAGCGGAAGTGTCGGGTAGCAGCGGAGGTTGTCTGCGCATATCACGAAAACGTCCACCGGGTTTCAGAGAGGAGGATCCAGGTTCCCTGCAGCGCTGCGTGGGACCAAGTTCCTAGCAGCAGGGCTAAATTGAAAGAAAAAAAAATTGCGCATCCCTGAGATGCCAACATACCATATAGTGTATGGCAGTGTTACATTGTCATAAGAAGCCCTCGAATCATGAGTGTAAAGTGTTTCAACCAAGAATGGAAACATTTGAAGGTTAAAACATCAAAAGAACCCACATAAACTACACATTCCCCGAAAGCACATCACTGAGGAACTCAAATACTTACTTATCTTTCTTAGTGGACTGCCACAACCACAAAACATGGTATATTGAGGTTTTTTCTTATCTATTATTCAGAATTTTTGCATGTATCAGGATGATTGGTATACGTCAGAACATAGCATGCATTTTGCAGGTGTTCCTTCCCTGCCTTTTTTCCCTATTGCTTTTCACCTTCGTGATATCTAGTGGTTAGCTTTGGGGACAGTAAAAGTATGGTTAGATGTTAAGGTTAGGTTACAGGTAGTCTACGTTGAGAGGGGTAACAAAGAGATTAGGTCACTGGTTTGATCTACAGGACTGTCTTAACTGACAGCAACTGAATTTGAAGCACCTTTGACTTTCAGCTCAGTGCTTGTGATTATATTTAAGCCTGCATGATCTCTCTAGTGGCACAATCACAGGCTCTGGAAGGGCTCCATTTGTCTGTTTCTGATTTGCCCGCACCTTCAGGCAGGGAGCAGCAGTTGTCTCCCACACTGATTACGGCAAAAAAAATTGCTGTCATCTGAGAACAGTAGCACCTCTAGGAAGAATATCTGGGGGCACATAAGATACCACAGTCAAAACTGAAAAACAAAATATATATATAAATAAGATATAAAGAGGTAAAGCTTTCAAGAGTTTTTTCTCTCTTCCTCAGGTCTAAAGCAATACCTTTGCTTCCTTATGGGGATATATTCAGTATCTGCCAAAGTAATGTAGATTGGACTAAGGTAATACAGAGGAAACTTTTGAAAGCTTTTCTTTACAGTTTACAAGTAAGTGCAAAGACAGAACGACAGGCTCTTGCGATGTCTGGCTGTTGTGAGCAGAGCTGTAACTAGCTCCTTTTGCGGCGGAGGCAAGAATGGAAAATTGGGATTCTTTTTATTTAGATAACTTATTTTATTTACACTGCCCTTACACACACATATACATATGCACTGCCCTTGCATGGTACTGCCTATACACGCACATACTGGCTGGCCGCTTGCAGCACCCCTTTCTTCCCATCATCTACCCTGTTTGCCCTATCAGATACCCCCTTCCTCACTATCCTTAGCTCTGTCCTCTTCCATTTTTCGTCCTTCTCTTCCACTCCTTTTTTCTTGTCGAGGGAGCGTGAAATCTGTGTCTGTATGTTCAGATTTCTCCTTTGCCGCTCCATGGCAGTGCGCACAGTGTAGGCTTCAAGATCGCAGCCCTGTTAGCATTCTCCCATGTACAAGTTACAAGTTACACCCCGACGTCTCGAGTTGCCAGGGCCGTCACTTCAGACCTCTGTTTTATTGTTCCTTAATCACTATACACCAGTTATTGATGCAGAGTGCAGGGATAAGACGTCATATATCCCAGTGCTCCTCACCAATTGCTGGTGCATAGTGATTAGGGAGCAGGGAAGCGGAAGTCTGAAGTGACAGACCTTGCTCTACCTAATGCTGGGCCGTTTAGAGGGAGATTTTGATCTAGGGCTGCAACGAACGATTATTTTAATAATCGATTAGTTGGCCGATTATTTTTTCGATTAATGGGATAAAAAAATGCATTTTTTTTTAAATTTAAAATAATGTAATAAAAAACGTACAATTTACACTTTCATCTCTTTGTTGCAATGGCCTCTCTCTATTCACCTTCTTATTTTACTGACATAATAATAAAAGCTACAAGAACCCAAACACGGTGGTTTCTCAACTAGGTTTTAAACAAAGTTATTAGTAAATATTAATTCATATGTTAACTATTTTTCATATTTTAATAAAAACTATGAGAAAAAAGCCTTGTTTAATTTTTTTTATTTACCCAAACTGCCCCGGTTATGCACATCTGACCCCTGCTTGCCACTCTGGCATATAAGACGTATAAGGCATATCAGGGGGCACAGTGGCATATCAGGGGGCACAGTGAAGAATCTGGCATATAAGAGGTATAGAGGCATATATGGGGCGGATTCCACTGTGGCCCCTGATATGCCACTGCAAATTCCATAATACCCTATATCACCACTATTACACTCACCCATACACCACTCTGGCTCCTCCCCCTCCCTATACTATACTCCACTCTGCCTCCCTCCCCTCCCATACACACATCTGGCTCTCCCCTCCCATACTCCACTCTGCCTCCTGTCAGCAACAAGACACCGGGGAGCCGGGTAGAGAGGCACAGTGGCGTATGGGAGGGGGAGGAGCCAGAGTGGTGTTACTGACAGGCACTTTCACTGCAGCTTCATAGAAGCCTCAGCGTAAGCGAAGGTGAGTAACGGAGGCTGTCTGTGCGATGCAGACCCCCACCAGCTGACAGAGAGGATGATTGTCAGCCGGTGGGGGTCTGCACGATGCGCACATACAGCCTCCGTTACTGCACTTCACTTACACTGAGGCTTCTATGAAGCTGCAGTGAAAGTGCCTGTCAGTATGGGAGGGGGGAGAGAGACGGAAGTGAGAGACCGGCCGACAGTGAGGGGAATCCAGGTCCCCCTGCAGCATTGCGGGGGATCTGGATTCTAGTATTATAATCCGATCTCTGTTTGAGGTCGGATTATATAAGGAGGAGTTTTTCAGAGCATTTGCTCTGAAAAAAACCTCTTTTTATAATCGTTAAAAATCGATTCAATTAATCGATAATGAAAATCGTTGACAGCGATTTTCATTATCGATTATTATCGATTTTATGGATTAGTTGTTTCAGCCCTATTTTGATCCCCCAACCAGCTCCTGCTCAGACTAGCGCTCATGGTACCTGGGTGAACACTACCCACAGGGACTCATGAGGGTTGAGCAGGGTTAGCTGGGGAGATCACAATCTTGCACCTACCTTGCCGTGGCCACTTCTGTTTTAGGGGATGGCAGCAATGTGATTCTTCAGGGGGCTCCCATAATGCATTGCCTTTGCAACTGCCCAATGTGCCTATACATTAAGATGGCACTGAGGTATGCCACTTCTGCTGAGGCTGTTCCACTTACCTGACACCCTCTTAGTAAAATAAAACTTCCTTAAATTTTTCTAAGCCTCTGACCTCCTAGTTTATGACCTCTTGTAACAATCTCTCTTCCTTGCAGGAGGGAGGTTTATCTGAACCTTGTTAAATCTATTTATGTATTTAAAATTTTGTATGACATCACCTTTCTCTTTTTTTCCATTCAAGCCTCTAAACTCTCTACATGTCCTACAAACTCACTTTTAGTGAATAAACCCCTTACATTCTAGTGACCTCATCACAAAAACAGAATGCTCCTGCTGATAAGAACATTCATCTGATTACTACAATGAGAATGTTTGAGATTGAACAGATATTCCCTAGGATTGATTTTAATAGTGGTTATAGCTTCATGCCTTTCTGTGCAAAGTACTTCTGACGCAAGTTGTATACTAAATATGTAAACAATAATATCTGGTCATGTTGGGGGATGTACGCATAATAAACAAGTTACAGTTTTAATCGTAAACGGTATTCGAACAAGGTTGGCATAAGAGATAGTCTCCCTTTTCATCGCTCACCTGTACATCCCCCGGAAAATAAATGACATGGTGTGGCCTTTGTCCTATCTCCATAGCTGGGAAAAGCAACATGTCGTTACTTTTAGTAGGAGCGCATCCTGGAATTGCCGGTAACCTGAAAAGCTTGGGTGTGGTATACATCGAGCTCACACCTGCACACATACCGACAACAACGTCCACAGACTGGCGCAACAGCATACGACCACTGCTTGCAACTCGTCTCAGACAGCGAAAGAAGCAGTGGTCGCTAAGTGCCTACGACTGTCGCTAAGGATCGCACGTAACGACGCTTTGACGTCAGTGGGAGGTGGACAAAGAGACGTTATTAAAGTAACGACTAAGAATTTGGAATACCATGTTGTAAATACATGTGGTCGATAAGCTGGTTAGTGTATTATATGCATTATTTACCACGACAAGAGAGGCTTGAGCAATACGTAAGTTATTTTTTTTTAAGAGCTACTAAAGTAAATTCTCTACCGAGAGAAAAGTATCGAGTAAAAGTGTTTACCTCGCGATGGGTTAGCCATCTGCTTAGAGTGTATGCATTAGTATAAACGGCTTTCAGTCAAAACATATCGTCACAAATACTATGCAAAATTGCCTGGTAAGCGAAAGGTATAGAGGGATATGCGTTTTTAAGTGTTGCGTGGAATGTGGTAGTCGGAGTTACCTGCCTAACGTTTGCAATCAGAGTCAGAAAAGCAGGTATAGTGCTTTTTGCACTCACCAACATTTGACAAAAAGAAAACCATAACCTTCATTTAACCCCTTCAGGACCGTTTTTTTTTTTTGCACTAAATGACCGAAGCAGTTTTTGCTATGCATTTATTCAACTTTATTAACTCATTTAGCGCACCCCCACACTTTATATTTGTTTTTTGGTTTCTTTCTTTCGAAATAATGATATATATAAACCATCAATTAGTATGAAAAATATCTAAAAATGTAGGGGAAAATCACCACGATTGTTGTGGGGTCATTTTTTTTTTTTGCACATCACACAACACATCATCAGGTAGTCACAGAACCAATAAGCCTGCTTGAGCATGACGTACAGGATGTGAAGGAGTTAACCCCTTTACAACCAATGATCTGCCTGCCAAGTTATGGCATTAACCCCTTTAGGGACCAGGCTGCTTTTATTTTTGTACCCTTCTTGACCAAGGCTGTTTTAACACTTTTGCCTTGCTCGTTTTTAGCTGTCATTTTCTAAGTCTCCTGTTTAGTGTACCCACAAAAGTTATACATTGGTTTTTTTTTTCAGAACAAGAAGGGCTTTCTTCAGATATAATCATATAATCTAATCTCCTATAAAAAAAAAAAAAAAAAAGTTTATGATAGATACAGATAATGGCTTGAAAATACTGCAATGTAGAAATTGCATATAAACAATAAAAAAAAGAACCACCATCTCTGAGTCGATGAATTATGTCGAAGCGAGCCCTCCTCAGCAGAGTATAGGGCCGTTTCATGGTACGTAAGAAATAAAGGAATAAAACATAACAACAAAAAACACGGTGCTTGCTAGGCAAAAGAAAAAGAAGACACGTATAATGCCCTCCGCTTTATCACAAAAGACTCCAACTGCGAAACATCAGTTCCCCACACCCCCCACGTTGTCTCGGAGCCACCACATACTCCACACTTTAATATGGGAGTCCAAATGGTTCGAGGCCTCATGAGCCGCATACTCATACTGTTCATTCTCTTCAATGAGAGAGATCAATTCCTCCTTGGAGGGAATCTGCGCCGATCTCCACAATCTAGCTACCAGCATTTTAGCCGCTATAAGCATGTGCGTAACAAGCTTACGAGTCAATTTCCCGATACATTTGGGGAGCATATCTAATAAAGCTATTTTCGGATGAGGTAACACTCTGTGAGGGAGCAAGCTATTAATGACATTGAAGACCATGGACCAGAAAGGCCGATGTTTGACACAATCCCACCAGACATGTAACATGGATCCAGGAGTTGTCGCAGCGCCAACACAGGGCTGAGGCATCTTAGAAAATAAAACCCAGTCGCGAAGGAACCAGGTACCAACGGTATAGTACCTTCCGATTAACTTCCCAGTGCGATACACAGCGAGATACACCCTGCAAATTACGGAGGGCATTGTTCCAGTCCTCCAGAGTTAACAATATGCCCAGCTCCTTTTCCCACTTTACCATATAAGATAGCTTGGATCCTGGGCCAAAAAACGTACGGTAGCATACTGAGGTACGTCTCAGAAAAGGGGAGGTAGAACAGTGCGTCATTAAGGGGTGGGTTGGAAGCACAGGCATACCATTGGGCGGCAGAGCATTTTGGGCCTGGAGAACAGCGAAGGGGCGTAAGGTTTGTCATACAGATTATCAACAGAAACTATCCCCTTGTCCTTCCAACGGTTCAGGGACAGATTAGGTGAGAAGAAATGGAGAGAAGTAATCGGCATACGTCGCCTAACCCAGGGTGCATGTAAAACAGATAACAATTTCCTGTCCCAAATACCGAAGGTATGTTGGAGAACAGGTCCTGGACAGGGAAGTTTAGGCCTCTCTCGCTTGTAACACCACAAGAGTTGGGAGTTTGTATCGAAGGAGAACTTCCCGCATGTATGCCCAATTCAGGCGGTCAAAGGCCTTTTCAGCATCAAGGGAAAGTAATAGCATTGCGGCCTTGGAGTGTTGCACTCGTGAAAGAATGTTAACGAATCTACGAGTATTGTCCGGGGCTTAACAAATAACAAAACCCACTTGGTCTGGGTCGATGATGGATGGTAAGACCTGATTTAACCGAGTTGCTAATATTTTTGAATACAATTTAATGTCGGAATTAAGTAAAGAACTTGGCCGAAAGTTTTCACATTTCGTCTGTGATTTGCCCGGTTTGGGAATCGTTATAATATGGGCGTCTAAAAGCTCGGCTCGTACAGTGCCATGGGAGAAAATAAAGATAAATAAGCAGTTAAGGTGAGGCGCTAAATGCGGACGAAGGCTCTTAAAAAAGATATTAGACAAGCCATCAGGACCTGGGGCCTTGCCAGCCTTGAGCGCTTTAATTGCAGTTTGAACAAGATCAGCTGTGATAAGAGAGTTTGTTGGGCCTCCCCCAGATGGTGCACCCCATGGGCATCTAAAAAGTTACTAATTTCTTCCCCCCTGGGTTGGTGCGTATCAGCATCCTGATTAAGGTTATAAAGCGCATGGTATAAGCAGCAAATTCCTCTACTATGGCTTTTGGATTGGCAACCTTATGTCCTGATTTGTTGAGAACATAGGATATTGTGGATCGTGCTGTGCGGATGCGGAGTTTGCAAGCCAACAGAGTATCAGCCTTATTACTTTTACGGTAAAATAGCTGTCTAGATTTCCGCAAGTTAAAAGCAGTGCGTTGTAAAAGATGCGCCCGTAGTTCTGAGCGAACCTTGTGCAGTGCCTGCGCAGAAACAGTGGTGGGGTTGGCCTTATGCTTGAGTTCCAGAGAGGTCAACGTATGCAATAATGAGAGGTAGGATGCCCTGTGCAAATGCCTAAGCCGGGAGGTATGTTGTATGAAATGGCCCCGAATAAGCGCTTTATAAGCAGACCAAACCGTCGGAACATCTACCTCAGGAGTATAATTAATAGCGAAAAACTCCTTAGTCGCATCGATGAGGGTGGAGACAAATTCCTTGTCATTAAGCAAAGATTTGTTTAAACGCCACGTTCCGTACCCCCTAACTGCTGCCACCGAGGGCAAGTCCACGAACATCGGAGCGTGTTCCGACCACGAGATATCACCCACAACTACCGACTTAACATCTTGCAAAGTGAGCTTATCTACAAATATAAAATCGATCCTGGAATAACTATTATGGGCTTCAGAATAAAACGTATAGTCCCTCTCTGTACCATGCAGGATGCGCCAAGAGTCATATAACCCGTATTGTAAGAAAAGGTCCTGAAAACCCGAACATAATCTACGTAAGGGCGCACTTCGGGGCCTGGGAGCTGAAGAGGATACATCCCACACCGGGTCTAAAGGGAGGTTAAAGTCCCCACAGACCAATATACGACCCTGTTGGACCTTAGATAATTTCTTAAAGCACATTGACAGGAATGGGAGTTGGTCAGCATTAGGCGCAGATATACTCGCTACGGTAACAACCTGTTGATAAGTAACACTGAGGGGACAGCGAATTATGCATAATATAAACATAAGAATAGGAGCTGTGAGCAGGGAAGAACCGCAGGCACCGTGTAGAACAGAACATAGAAAATAAAAAAACCAGAACAACCAAATTAAAGCAGGTGGTAGCCACCTATGTGTTCTCCATACAGCCCCCTTCACCTGAGAACAGGGAACTAGACCCGGGACGTGGCAACCCATAATAGACGAGCACTAAGAGTGCGTTCGTCGTTCTCTAGCCCCCGTAGCAAACAGGGTGTAAACAATATAATGGACGCAGTGGTAGAGGTACAAGGTGAAAAGGACAAAAGCTTTGTAAACCCTGTGCCCACCCGCTCAGCACAGAAAACAACTCACAAGTGCATAAGAGAAGAACTGTCCCAGTCCAAGCAGGCGACCCATCGGGACCAGTGGTTGCAGCAGAAGTCCCGTAAACGGTCATCCGTGAGGTGCAACAACGTGCGGCGGCAAGAAAAGGGGTAAGGTGAGTGACCTATGGGGCCCATTCCCGCCGCATCTTAACCAGGCGTTTCTTGCCTGGGGGGAAAGACATGTCCTGCGGAAGGAGGACACCCCAGGCACGCAGCTTCTCGTGACAGTCAGAAGGAGAATGAATCGTGTGCGTAGCGCCATCGATAGTAACCAATAATTTCGTGGGGTAACCCCACCTGTAAGGGATTTTATTCTTCTGTAGAGATTCCAAGATCAGTTTGAAGCTTCGTCTCCTGGCAAGCATGTATGCAGAGAGATCAGCAAAAAAGTGATGTGCTGAAATTCCTCCGGAATGTTCTGTTTCTGTCTCACGGCTCCCATGATGGCCTCCTTTGTTTTAAAAAAGTGCAGCCGGACGATTGCATCTCTAGGGACTGAGGCGGGGAGGTCTCGAGGTTTGGGCAACCTGTGGCAGCGGTCGATTGTGAAATCCAAAGCTGCATGTGTGAGAGGAAGAGCTTTAAAGTAAGAGAGCACATAAGGTCAGACTGCTGTATTGATTCAGCAATACCTCTAAGCCTGATATTATTACTGTGGGAACGATCTTCTAAATCTGCCACTTTTAGGAGGAGTTGGGTATGGTCATCTTCAATGGCACTATATTTATCAATCAAATCATTATGGCTTGTGCAAAATTCCTCCATTTTTTGCTCCACATGAGCAGTTCTCTCTCCTAGCTCTTGCACATTCCTCCTAATCTCTTTAACAGCATTCGTAAGGTCAGCATGTAAGGACTTACGGAGTTCTTGAAGCAGCTGTTCCATGCCTCTCATCGTTACAGGGGCCTCCACCTCCCCCCTTCACTGTCTGAGCTACGGTCGCGAGACGGAGATCCAGAGCGGTGGGCGACGCCATCTTGGATCGGCATGCCGCGTTTCCCAACTCGCGGGGAAAAGAAGTGTGCCGGCTTGTCCTGCCCTCGTTTGGGCTTCTGAGATGCCATGGTCACCTCTCCGCACTGTTGGCAAGGTATAGTGGAGCTTTAGAGCCTCTCCAAAGCTGCGTTTACCCTCTTAAACACTCCGTTCGAGCGGAGCTTACCCGCCATGTGTCCGCTCTCCTCTGTCGTTCGGCCACGCCCCCTGAAAGTTTTTTTTATTGTTATAAGGCATATCAGAGGGCACAGTGGCATATCGGGGGGGGACAGTGGCATATCAGAGGGGCATATAAGGGAGTGGTTTGTATCCTCACATAAAACAAGATACTGCCCCTTAATTTGCCTCTCAGAGATAACGGGCAGTAAAGGGATTAACAGTACAATAGGGTCCCAGCCTCCACTATCTATTACTGGCCCAAATCAGTTCAAATGTTTGCCCTGTTGTCAGCGCTTCAGCTGGTAGTTGGGGCTCTGGGCTAACTGCCCAACATTCCGGGGACCCAGGTGTGGAGACCGCAGTCCCATCCACTACCACAGTCTCTGGGGCTGCCTGATTGGACCTTACAAGGTTGCTGTGGTCTGGCTCAGGAAACAGGGAAGGCGGCAGGCAGAGGCCAGCGGCGCTCTGCCCTGATGGGAGCTCTTCTACTGAGTGGGTGCTAGTGGAAACCACAGTCCCATCCACTATACCCAGAAAACTTTCTTCCTTTGGCTGCGAAGGGAAAACAATTGCATGCCCACCCAGACCAACATCCTCAGATGTAAAATCAATTAAATCCACAATCTCTGGATCCAGTTGTGGTGTAAAGTCACATAGCTCAGGTATCGTATCTGGGTTAGCTGCCCAGTATCCCTGTGACTCAGGGGTGGAGACCGCAGTTCCATCCGCTCCGCCTGGGTCAGCATCCTCAGATGATCTTTCCATAAAATCCATGGACACTGGGGCATTCTGTTAACCCCTTCGTGACAAAGGCTGATTTTACTTTTTGTACCCTTCTTGACAATGGCCGTTTTAACATTTCTGCGCTGCTCGTGTTTAGCTGTAAGTTTCTTCTTTCCCGTTTACTGAACCCACACACATTAGATATTGTTTTTGTTCAGGACAAGAAGGGCTTTCTTTAGATGACA
>VKOC01031206.1:0-14505 GCA_009364415.1 Spea multiplicata
ATTCACCCATACAAGCTAAGGGAAATATGCTAATTTTATAGAAACACAAGGGTAAGACAAAAAATTAGTAATATCATTTGACATATTTATAGTGATACCTGTTTTATTTCGGATTCGGTCGTACCCTTTGCTCCAAGATAAATCATTGCTAAAGAAGTGAAGATGGCTAATGGAGACACGGCCATGTTCTGATCACTCCCCATTGCCTTCACAAGACTGATGGTGAATTGGTTATTTGCCACACATATGTCGTCCATGGTCAAAGACCAAATCCTTTACAAATCACATACAGGAAAAAATGAAGGATATTCAATATTGATAAATGCCTTAGACTATTATTTTACTACTTTTGATAATTTAAGTTACAATGTTTACATGCATAGTAATGTTTCTGGAGTATGAGTAAAACTTGTCATGTAATGGAAAAACAAATAAAAATAACTCAATCCTGTCAAGAGTACAAAACATATATATTTAACTAAATAAATAAATAGCAATTACTATTTATTTGAAATAGCAATAATAAAATCAAGTGTCATCAAGGAATAAATGTGTACTGCATTTCCAATTAAATACATTTGTGATATTTTATTAATAATACATTTGCATCAGAATCAGCCATGTGCACAGATGGTCTGTGGATGCCTTATAAGTTATTATAGTATGTGCAAAATAAATGTACATGCATTATGATACCTACCTCCTCTGTCTTTTGCAGCTGCTTTGTTGAAGACAGGAATACTGGAGATGCTGCATTCACATTATATACCCAAGGCCACTCCTAATGACCTTGTTCCACTATTGAGTTGGCACTTTTTGCAACCTTTAACTCTGTTTGTAAAGCAGGATGCCTTTGGCATTATGAGTTACTACTCCAGGACAATATGTCCCAAATCATGTTCTTTTCCAGTTGTGTGCTTAATTAACAGAAACATTTTAATTATGACAACAATGAACAGAGACGTTAAACAAATCGGCGTATTAAACATTAATGTTTTACTGTAGCAATAAATAATACATGTATGGGAGAAATACAGAATATTACATTTATTATTTTAGACTTGTTATCAAAGATTCTATTCCATTTTCCCAGATGTGGCATGGGGTACATGCCTCGGATTATTAATTACAGAGATATCACCTGGCTATAATTTTTACACAAACACTTCCGCTGAAGATCTTGCTGAACCTACACTTTATTGAAATGCTAAACTCAATTTATACATTCTCGTCTTTAAATGCAACAAATGTTTGATTTACCATTTACCTAGACATAATGCTGTTTCCAAATCTACTATTCTTTCATACTAATTTCCATGCCTTTAAACACCCAGAACAATTATCTTGCCAATTCAGGAACATTAGGGAATTCCCTTTCTCTAGAAACTTGTGAACCTGGATATGACATTATGGTGAGACTTCCCTGTTTCTGTGGAACTGAATTTGGCTCTGAAAATTCCTCTCATATGGAAGGATATAAAAACCTGATGTTTTCACATGTGTATCCTATAATTTTTTTACACAAAATAGTGGCCCAACATTTCCTAAGATCCTTTAGGGTAAGTTCCAAAGGTCAAAAGGTCAGCTTCCAAAACACAGCTCTAACTTCCTGTCTTACTTGAGAGAACACCAGATAGGCTTTATCCGCGGCCATGCAGCCAGATATAAATAGAATTGATATTATCTCATAGAAACATTAACATTTTAACCCTTGGTTTCAGAAAAAAAAACCCATTTGTGTTTGGATTGGTGCTTTATACCATAACATGTTATGGTTAATGGTGCCTCTCAGTTCAGTCTAATGGTACTAGATACCGGTGGTTACTCTGTATTACCTTTTGTTATCTCTGTAATCATCCCTAGACTATTTAAAAAGGGAAGTATGCACATTGAGAGCTTCGAGGGAAAGCAGATGATTTATTGCTAATTTGGTTGATTTTTTGCCAATTCCTACCAAATTACTTATTCAATTTCTAAATATTGTGAGATGTTTTGAAACCTTGGTACCCTCTCCAATTTAAGCATAAAAAAGTCAGAAATTCTTAAGGTGTCTACTCCTGATATTCAAAGACTGCATAATGCTTTTCTTTTATATGTCTGCTCTTTTTACAATGAGAGTGCCCAAAAAATCAAATAAAAAAATCAAATTAACCATCAGTAGCAAAGTGTAAAGCTGAGTATGAGCTTTTGATTCTTAACTAGATTCAACTGGATCAGGCCTGGATTTTCCAGATATTCAAATGTATCACCAGGCCAGGTTGAGGAGTCCTTCTCCCTGATTTCTTTTAAGTATTGCCCTAAAGTAAAGTATTGTCCTAGCAAATACACTGCTTTCTCATAATTATGTGTTTGGGTTACGTTAAAAGCATATTAGATTATACTAGTGTCATTATGTCTGGATATTTTGTATATTTGATGATCCTTCATGAATCTAGGGCTAAAATTGATTCACTTTTACATGTGTTATATACAGCACTGGTCACATTGAATCATCACAGGCTTGATGAAATTGTGTTTCCTGTCATTGAAACTATTAATTATTTTATATTTTTTCCAAATGTATTCCTGGCATTTTAAAATGTATTTATAGAATTAACTTCAAGCACTATATGTTTTAATAAATATGTCCTCTCTGTGATTAACCCACCTTGCATCAGAAAAAACTGCTGTTGTCTGGTTCTAACCAGCAACATCAACAGGAAAATCATTACTTTTCACTCACGTCACTAATGACAACACAGCCGTGGAAAGAACAAACTCTCCTCATACACTCATTGTGAATTATTTATAGTTTGCAACTTTTTAAGTAGACATATCATTACATATGCAATGTACTATATTAGCATATTTCCAAACTCTTGATTTGTTGTTCTTACAGCTTTCTCACACTTCCCTTAAATACAACCTCTCTTAACATAACTCCTCTTGTCTGAATGTCATGGCTACTTCCTTCTTTTAACACCTAATGTTTGAATCTGATGATTTATCTAAACATAGCCCGATAACTGTTTCCTTACCTAATGCTATTGCCAAAAAACTGAATGTAAGCATAATTCATAAATCTAAAAAACATTTATTGTCTTTATATTCCTAAACTGGAAGATACCTTATATAATGGGATTCCTTACTCCTTAAACTAATCTATAAAACCATAAAGCTAAAACTAAGATCATACGTCTTACATGGGTCTAACACTTTGGAAGTATTTTTTAAATATTTGTCCCGAATTTACAAATTCTTACAAATGTTTTGTGTTTTTTTGCAAGCAACAGGGCATAAGTACAAGTATACTCTATTTCTATTTCAAAACCCTTTTTTCAAATCTGGTCATCTTTGCACCCATGGCCTATTTTGAACCTCTTTAAAAAGGACTGGACTGACCTTCAAGGATACCAGGAGATTTCCTGGTAGGCCACCGCCTTGGGGCCGGTCTTGAGGTTGGCCATCTAATTATACGTGTACGACCATGGCCGCAAATGAAGCTGCATGGGCAAAATCTATTTTGATGGCTGGGGTTGAAGGCACACGTATAATTACAGGACGAGCGGATATGAAATCCTCACCACTGCAGCACTGATGGGACCCCATGGTAAAAGCAAGGCTGCTCGCACAGTGTGCTAGCCCTAGAGAGAAAGTAAGGGGGTGTGAGAGGGAGGGAGTGAGCTAGTGAGTGGGAGGGTAAGGGAGCTAGTATATCTGAATCTATGTTAGACTGAAAATGTATATTTAAATGTGGGTGTCAACAGGAATCTGTATGTGTACTTGTGTATGCATTTTGTGTGTGAGCATGGATGTGTAAGTATTTGTGTGTTAGCATGGCTTTGTAAGTGTTTGGGGGTCAAAAAATGGCACAGGCAGGTTTGTGGGGGCAGAGATGGCACAGACAAGCTGTTTGGGGGACAAAGGTAGCACATGTTGTCTGTGAAGTAGGGGGTAAGGCCAAGGGCCCTGTGGTTTCTAGTTACGCCTCTGTGTTAAATTGTATGAATTAATAATAATTATTGTTAAACTCTGTATGAATATGATATTGAGGCATTTCAGCAACACCATCTGAGCGAATAAAGCAATCATTGATCTTTTTCTGATCTCATTTATCCCTATGACATAACAGGCACCTCAATTATGGTTAATTGACTGTTTTCCTGTGACGTGCCTGATGATTCCTTGACTTTTTGTAACTGATCCTCTATATGTTGCTGAATATCATTATGTCCTACAATTATATAATAACTTTCCTGACTAGCTGTGAGAGAGTATAACAAATCTATCCTGTTATAGTTATCTGTTTATTGTTTTAAGTTTCTCGCCTATTGTTTGGAATACATCATCATACTCGATTCTGGGAGAGGTAGAGCTTCTCAGGACAATGAGATCTTGCAGTCCTGATAGCATTCTCGAGTGTCTGGGGACAGTCTGCCAGTGGGAAAAAAGTAAAAAAAAACTTTTTTATACAGCATTGCTTGAACCATGGAATATTAAAAAAAGGGGTTTTGTTTGCTCTACCAATCTAATTAGAAAGTACATGTGTATAGGGTAGTCAATATACCATATGTGGGGAAAACCCTATCCATATCACACCACCTTCACTCTTTCACTCCTCTTGCTCAAGTGTGCTAGCAGCTTCCTGTAAAGTACTCAGAATAGACAAGTCAACTTCAAGTGTTCGCGTTGCAGCAAAGGTGGGCACAGGCAGCCTTGCTTTTTAACAGTATATGGCTAAGACACGCACAGCCTAAACGCTTGTAAATGAGCTCCAAACTGCCCAGTATCTGTACTGGGTAGCCTAGAGCTCAGTGCTGCAGGGTCAAGCAGAGTGTTTGGGCCCCGTCCTCTTTAGGCTCTGCCTCCTTTGTCCCAGGATCCAGGAAGGAAATGTTGGTGAGTATGCAACCCTCGTTGTGTGAATTTCATGGCTGCTTCCTTATTTAACACTGAATGTTTGAATCAGATGACATATCTAAATAATTTCATTACCTCATTGCTCTTCAACCCTCTCATCAAGGCACACCTAACAGTCCAGGATTTAGGCATTACTCAGGTGTGCCAAAGGTGGTTAAGATGTTCTTGTTTTTTAAATTTGCAGCAGCTTAGACACAACTGAGTAATACCTAAATCCTGGACTGTTAGGCGTGCCTTGAGAAGTGCGTTGAGGAGCACTGCCTTACCTAATGCTATTGCTAAGAAACAAATGTAAGCATACATTATACATCTTAAAAATGTATATTTTTATTGCCTTTATACTCCTAAACTGGGAAGGTCCCTAATATAAAGGGATTCCTAACTCCTTAAACTAATCTATAAAAAAATAAAGCTAAGATTAAGCAAATCTAATAATTGAGGGAGGATCTGTGGCAGATTTTTACTTTGACAATTAAAGCTAAAAACAAGGTTGCATGCACAACCACAATCCTCTACACTCATAGAATGCTGTTTACACATATGTGCATACAGCATTCTGGGACTGAACAGAAGGCATTCTGGGTAGTTGAACATGTGCATGCAGCACCAGGGGCGTAACTAGAAACCTCAAGGCCCCGGTGCGAGAATCTGTTAAGGCCCCCCCATCCCCAACCCATCTACCCCCTTCTCACTATCTACCCTCTCCAACCCTACCCCCCTCCTACTCACATCTACCAACTCCCCCCTTCTCACGATTCTACCCACCTCCCCCCTTTTCATGATCTACCCACTACCCCCCTTCTACGTTCTACCCTCATCCCTCCCTATCACCCCCTTCTCACGATCTACCCAACCCCCCCCATTCTCACGATATCTACTCACTCCCTCCCTACCCCCCTTACCGTCACTTACCGTGCAGTTCTGTGGTGGGCGTGCAAGGCCTCTGTCTCGCTGCACACGGCGTCACTGCTGAGCACCGGCATATGACGTCATATGCAGGCGGGGGCGGGGAGCAGAGGAGTCCTGGAGTTCTGTCAGTCAGGGGGGCCCAAGAGGTGCGTAGTGGTCGTTTTCAGCACCCCTTGGGCTGAGCGGTAGTTCCGCCACTGTGCAGCACCAAGGCAACCAAATTGC
Source organism: Spea multiplicata (assembly GCA_009364415.1). NCBI lineage: Eukaryota > Metazoa > Chordata > Amphibia > Anura > Pelobatidae > Spea > Spea multiplicata. Next base: position 6,034 of record VKOC01031206.1, read on the forward strand.
AATCCACCAGCCACTGGCAACATTAAGGTAAGTATATATATATATATTTATATATACGGTATATAGTAGATAATATGTAATACTTATTTGCGGTGGACCCTTCAATCCATTTTTTTTTAGATCACAGGTTCCGCCTTGTAAAGCTTGATGAGTGTTAAGAGTACTTTTGATATTATTTAATATTTTTTCAACCATATTTCAAGCACATTGCAATTTATAGTTCAAGCACAATATGTTCTTTAGTACGTGTGTGCTCCCTATTATTATTCTCACCTTGGGCCAGAAGAATCTGCCGCTGTCTGGTTCTAATGAATCAGCAACAATACAGGAAGATCATTATGTTTTACACGCTGGCCTAATAAACAGAAAAGGTACAAACACATCCTTCAGCCATTTACACCACGCATGGTGAGTTTCTAAACAAGAATCCCATTTTGGGTGACCGTGTGTCCCAGGTTGACATACCAGGCAACCCTTTTCTGGGACCAAGCAGGCATCATGTGCAGTAATGTAGTAACTATAGAGTATGCTGGTTTATATCCTTGTGTCTGATTAAGCGTAACCTGGATTAAGTAAGATGTTACAATAGTAGGAGGGGGGCATTTCGGAATCAATCTCCCTATAATTATGGTGGTACCTAGCTAGAGCTCATTCAACGGATATATGTCTATGTTTCACCATCCATAAACATAAAAAATCACATACTGAACTTGATGGGTGTTAAATGGATAAGTAAGCCGCAAAACCAGACAAACTAGAGGTGTGTGTGTCATCATATGAGCCAACCTGCCAATGTATGCTGAAAATGCAGCAATATCTGCTTAAAGTCTACATACATACAAGGTCAGAGATGGTGTTATCCTATGACATTTAAAGCAAAAACAAGATCAAAGAATTTGATACAGATAAAAGCCCTTCGACTCATCTAGTCTACTGTCTTTTTCTTGCACTAAAGACACAAATCTTAATCAGCCCTTGGTCTCAGCCTAGATTCAGGACCGCCATGTGCCTATTCCATACATTTTTAAATTCCTGTGATGGCATCTTTACCTCTGTTGGAGGGCTTTTCCATTTTACCTACCACCCTCTCAGTAAAGTACAAATTCCTTACATTACTTCCTTACATTACATCTAAGCCTTTAACATCCTCCTTTGAAATAAGCTTACCTCATACCTCATATACTTTGTTAAATTCCTTCTCTCAACCATGTGAGAGCTATGGCCGATATTTTGGAGGAGGCGAGGGTAATGGCAGTGCCCCAGCTGACCCTGTCACTAGATGTGGAGAAGGCCTTTGATAGGGTCAGCTGGATATATATGTCGGAAGTTCTGATGTTATTTGGATTTGTCGGCAGAATCCATCAAGCAATTATGGCTCTGTATACAGCTCCCACAGGTAGAGAGAGTGGGTGAGGGAATAGAGTCTTTTTGGCTCTCTCCCCTCTTCTTTATGTTCTCTCGCTGGAGCCTCTTGCTAGGGAAGCCGGGGGACTCTTGGTTGTAGAGTAGAGGGGACAGATAAAATACAATTATATGCTGATGATATCCTCCTGATGATTCGGAAACCAGTTGAATCGCTGAGGAATCTCATGGTTTTGATTGATCAATATAGCCAACTGTCTAATTGTAAGTTGAATGTCTCAAAGTCAGTCATACTACCCTTATTCTTAGAACCTTCACAAAAATTACAAATTGAAAAATGTGGGTTTTTGTGGGCCAAAGACTCACTAAACAACCTGGGTTTTAAAATTGCAACAAATCCAGCCATTTGGATGGAAATTAACATTCTTCCATTAATAAAAGATATTAACCAATCCTTTAAAAAATGGCAGGGTCTATATATTTCCTGGATGGGCAGACTGAATAGAGTCAGAATGTACATCTTGCCTAAATGCATTGATATTTTTAGACTGATCCCATTAACGGTACCTATGGCCTGGTCCGAATTAATCCAAAGATCATTTATAAGATTTATTTCGGCTTCAAAAAGACCCGGACTTAATCTCTAGTTATTAGCAAATAAGAGACAAAATGGCGGGCATGCCAATCATCAAAGAGTATGTTCAAGCAGCCCAATTGACTCATATTGTAATGACTTTACACGACAAGGCACATCAAGAAGCCTGGTATGAATTAGAATTCAAAGATAATATCCCAGTTAGAGACCTCCAGACTCTTTTCTGGATCCCTAGAGGAAAACGTAAAGAATTTATGAAGACTTCGAACAACTTAGTTGTCGCACAATTGCTCGTGAGCTGGGAGTATATAAAAAAAAGAATTGGACTTGGAGACAAAATTATTCCACGCCTACCACTAAATATAATTGAACATTTAAATGAAGACCTAAATTTATTACGTTGGAGAAAAGCAGGTATTTATACGATCGCAGATTTATATGAAAATAAAGGCATTAAAAGTTTTGCTGCATTACAATTACAACACTCCCTCCCTTCGGATAAAGGGTTATTTGTGTAATTCATTACAATTGGAAGATAAAAATAAATCCATTAGACTTATTTTTAATTAGAAATTGGAAAAAGATCTAAATTGTAAAACAAATACATCCATTGCCTGAATCTTAATGAGCTTCAGTTTAAATTAATGAACAGATGGTACAGAGTACCAACAATATTAACAAGGATGTATAGGAATAATATTCCCAATTGCTGGAGATGTGGAGCATCAAGGGGTGACGAGTTTCATATCTGGTGGAGTTCTACTCCTATTTACACATTTTGGAGAAAACTATATTCTCGACTGGAAGTGATTTTTGGTCCAGAATGGAGATTGACTCCAGACTTAGCCTTGTTACACCTAAACCTCCCTAATTCCAATAAAAAGAGCTCCGATTCCGTCTTCATTTACTAACTGCTATTAAAATAGAAGTTGCAAGAAACTGGAAAAAAACAGAAGGGATCATCTGGAATAAAGTAAAAGCTCAATTAATTTATCAATGCCAGATGGAAAAGGGAATTCTATCCCAAACTATCTGGAATAGAAATAGATTTCAGTTCTGGAACTTTTGGATAGATCAACTACAACAGGGTAGGTTAGACTGCTAAGAGAAATATAGTTAGAAATTTGATGGCAAAACAATTATCTAAACTAACAGGAATAATTAAAGATATATAAGTCCTGGTCGGCCGCTGATATTTGCACGGAATTGCTGTTTGTTTAAGGGAATTTTAATTGTTCTTATGTCTCTATGTTTGTATGTTTTTATTCGCTTGGATATGGAACACAAACGAAAATAAGAAAATCTACTTTTACACTACTTGGAATTTTTTTAAATTTATAATTAAAAAAATCCTTGAGTGTTTCATTTTAATTTTTGTCCTGCCAACCATTCACCATTTTATTAGCCCTCCGTACGAAATCTCTCTAAAATGTCAATAACCTTCTATAGATGTGGGCTCCAGAACTGTACACAATACTCTTGGCAGGGGCAGGCAGGGCTGGGGGGCCGCCCTAAATGAAAACCAAACGGCTGTGTGGCAAAAGCCTGCAGCAACCGTGATTGCAAGGCCCTGCTGCTTACCTTCCTTTTTTAGTGTACTGATGTACCCCCAATCCCATCACATTACATCAATATGCATTAGAAAATCAGGAAAAGATGGGCATGGATGGTGGGCTGATTCGGTGGCGCAATGGGCCTTAGGCTGCCAGCCCTCCCCTGGCTCCTCGCGAGGTATGACTAGAGTAATGTCTCTAGCTATTGAACCTAGAACTCATTGAAATCAGTAACAAAGTTGCCTAGTTCCAACCTAAGACACATCTATATTCACAAATATAAAAACATGGTGGTACAATGTCAGTCAAGAATTTAAAAATACAGTACAACAATGAACAAATGTTTGATATGTCAAATTACCGGGGCGCATAGACATGTGGGAAAAACAAATAAAACAATATAGTGTAATACAGATTTCAATTAGAAAATTCTAAATTCCCGGCTATAGCGTCGGCTTCCTCAGGAGAATATTGAAAAATCAAAATTGACTTTTCAAAATTTGATCTTTTCCAAAATTCTCCCTGAGGAAGCCGACGCTATAGCCGGCGAAACGCGTTGAGAAACTTTGAAAGATTTTTATACCTACGATTGACCTTTGGACTTCCTTTACACGGACGTATAGGACATCGTAACATTGCTTTTATGCATGACGATTCGGTTATGCATATACTCTTGTGAGTTTTTTACCTTTATCTCTTAATAAATACATCAACGTTTATTTGCACTATTTCTGGTTACTGTTTTCCTTCTGTCAAGGATATACAGACTCCAACAATACTGATGAGCGCGTAACCTGAGCACGTTTGTGAGTGCAATTCACTTCACTTTATAATTTTCTAATTGAAATTGTATTACACTATATTGTTTTATTTGTTTTTCCCACATGTCTATGCGCCCCTGTAATTTGACATATCGTACCTGTACACACTTATGAGGAGTGTTTTTCTCGGGCAGCAGCAGGACCTGTAGGGTATTTATTATTATTTTCATTTTTCACCAGTCTTGTGGAGGTGTCCCCCTTTTTTTCTATTGTCAATGAACAAATGTTTACATGATGAAGAAAAAGAACATTAAGGTAATTTGGTTTCACGGCAGCTAACCTATAGACCCACTGATGTGTTCAATAGCTCTAAACTTCAGGAGTTTGACATCACTCAGATTATATACTGGAGTATATTGTTGCTTTATGAATTAATTGACATTTTCTATTATCCTCCCATCCCATACCGCTGTTGTTTTTTTAAATATAACATAATAATAATAATCAATTAGATGGATCACATTTGCTATTTTGCTAATTAATACAAGTTTTATAAAATATTTGTATATAAAAATGTAAGTATATGCATTGGTTTCTCAAGATAACTCCTCCCCAACCCATCACTTGGGAGTAGTTGCATACGTAGTGGTGATCTGGATTGAGCTAGTCAAAACATCAGTGTACAGACTACTCTCAATAATTTCTTGAAAAAAATACATCAAAGGTACATAATACAGTGACTCAACCGCCACTTAATTTGAATTTCTTCAGAAGTTAATATTGGTAAATAGTAGTGAATCTCTTTCGTATGGAGCTTTAAAACATCTGTGTTAATAATCTTTTGGTTTGAAACTTTTCTTGGAGCTCTTTAGCTGTCATGACTACAAGCGGTGGGCAGATATTAGTCTGCTCATGGACAGTTATTCAGGACCCTGTGACAGGCAGATAGAAAAGTGGCTGATTGCAGATGGCTCTCTGCTGCATCCTGAGTCTTCACTTTACATTAAGAGACAAAGGACTTACAGAAACTAGCTGATGGCAGGAGTACGAGCCACACAGTAGAGGATTGTGTCAGATAAATCAGGTTCATGACATCTGAGGTCGTACACAAACTCAGTACACAGAGACTAGGCAGAGCGCTAAACTAAGTACAGGACAGATAATAATGTATCCAAACAAGGTGCCGGAACAGTAAGGTGAAAACATAAACAGAGACCGGAGCCAAAAACAAGAATAAAATCAACACGTGCAAACACATGGAACTAAAGTAGACCCCGTGAAAAAATGTCCCAGTGTATAAAGGCTCCTGATTACAGGAAGAGCAACATATGTTTCAGAAATAGGTAAGTATATCAAGTCCACAGTTTCTGAAGGTGACAAGGTTAGGTGCATTACCTGCCATAAGCCAGGTCTCTTGGTCACCGATGGTTTCTGGCATTAGCTTTTTTGATGTTTCAAAACACGCAGCCCGTGCTTTCAGCCCCCTTCTCGTTCCATCTACGGGAGCCGCCATCGGGTCCGTCCTGCTGCTAGACACGCGTCCCCGCAACGATCGAAGGATCTTCACGGGGCGCGCATCCCAACATCATGAGAGCCGTTCGTGCATGAATATTCATGTCACTTCTTAAAGCAACATTTATCTTTTTTCCCCTAATTAGGTGGGTAGGAGGATCCAGTAGTGTGGATGGATATGTAAGCCCTCAGTTGGCATTACACCTTTGCCTGTCATAGTGCCTTATTGCCTACACTAGCGTTTGGATCAACTTGGATTTATTGGTTCTTTGATTTCAGCTTGTTCCTGACCTACGTTGTTTGCTGCCTGCCCTGACCTTTGCTTGTGACCCCGACTACTCTTTTGCCTGTCCCTTGGAATGTATTATTTTTGTTCCTGTACTATTTGAACCCTTCTACGTTGCGGATTCTGCTGTTCTCTGATTATTAATGATTAATAGCGTGATTTTTAATTGCAAAATTAAATATCAGACCCAGAATATTTGCATTGATGAACTTGAGTAAATGTACCTCTCCTTAATGTTTTGTGAAGTAGAATAACATTTTAACTTCTTTCCCCTGTCCCCAGCTTGTTAGAAGATTGATGCAAAAGTGGACATTGTAGGTTCACGTTGCTGTTTATCCTTCAACATTGGTACTACAAAGCAGTGCATAAATCAGAACAATAACTTAGTTTAGGCGAACAAGTATATATGTTTTATGTCTCGAAGATATGATGGTAATTCATCAATTGTTACTGGAGAGTATGGATCTTGACATTGAGGACTGCCAAGGATCCTTGCTGCTGACCATCCCATGGTAAACCCACAACAAATACCAAATTTCCATCTCCCCAAAATGTCCCCTTTAAAGAATGACACAACACACCATCTATATATACATAAGTACATTTTATGTAATATTTTTTTATAAAAATAGCCACAGCGTTTACAATTTTATCTGTTGGAAATTGATAGCATATAACATGAATATAATAACAAACATGTCCCTTGGAACCCCAAAAACCTTAGCATTAAAGGCTTGCACCACACCACCAGCCGCAAATCACCAGCTTGATGGTGTCTCCATATGACCTAGGTAGGCCCCCATATACCAATAACTCATAGAAGCTCCTGTCCACATCCCCCAAGGACCCATAACTAACATAGACCACCACAGGAAGGAAGGGGGGAAATCTCACACTTCCCAACCCCTTCACAAACCCAAAGCTTTTTCAATAATACCCTCTTGAAAACCAGCACACGGTATGTCTAACCCTATATGGTTGAGATGGACCCCGTCCGGAGCCATGAGACCCTCGTCTCCTGCTCCAGCAGGCTGTGCAGGAATTACCACACCACCATTCCTGACAACGAAACGTTAGACTTCCCTGCTCACCTTCACTCTAGATTTGCTCATGGCTTTGTGTGACCTTTCCGACCTCCAGATCCTGCTTTAAATAATATCAGACCATGCTACCATGCCTATGGTATCTTTGCCTAAACAGCCTGTCTGTGCTGTCTTTGCCCCAAACAGCTTCACTGTGCCATCTTTGCCCCTCACTTACACACCTATGCTATCTAACACATATTCATACTCCATATTCATTTACTCATTCACACATATTCATTCACAAATACTCATTGATTCATGCATATTCATACACTCATCACACACACTCATACCCTCCTTACCTCAACTGCAGATTTGTCTGTGGTGCTTGCACACTTCCACATGGGCCTGCTTGCTAACTTCTGCGCTGCTTGCACACTTTGCAAACAACTTCTCTTTTACTGCCCAGGGGAAGCAGGAATGCAACAGGGTCACATGACATAACATAACATGAACCTGGTGCGTTTCTGCTTCCCCTAGGCATAGGCAAGCAGCAGGCCTGTACAGAGGTGATTGTGACTGTGGTTGCTGCGGGCTCAAGAGGTAGCTGCCCCGTGGGCCCTTTTGGTCCATGTTAAAGACGGCCCTGCATATCCTAGCACTCACATTAATTGCTGGCATACAGTAATAGGGAGCTAGGAAGTCAATGTCTGAAGACCTTACACTCCCTTAATGTTGAGCCAGTTAGGGTGATATGTGATCTACCCAACTGGTCCTGCAGACCGCAGCTGCTTATCGGCAGCATCGCCACCTCACAGCTACACTCAAGGCAAGTGCCTCACCTGCATCACCCTTCCTACGGCACTGCCTGTGTTCCTGTGAATACTCTATAGAGACTCTGCCCTTGTGCATTTTCTGTCACTGTGGGCACTCACCTCCTGCACTTTCTGTTCTTGCTATTTCTATTTGCCTACCTCCTGTATATCCCAGCAGCTACATCTGAAAGTGTTTCTCATATCTGCCGCCTAAGTTGGATGAAGTTCCAGCATTCGCCCATTGAACTGTATTAATGTTTGATTAAAACATGTATCCATGAACTGCTTTACACAATAATTTCCTTGGCTTGCTGGCCACCTGCTGGATATCACCGTGTAACAGAACTGTGTTCATTTGGGTTTCCTGCCAACTGCCGAGCCAGATAATAGTACTGCTAGATATAATTAGTGCTAGACCAACAACATCAGCAGGACCACTTACCTCCTCCAGGTAGCCGGAGCTTAAAAGTTTCTAGTATTGTTTCATCTTTATAAGGTCTATTTGCCTTTTTTCTTATAAATTGTTTGTCAGTCTTAACAATGAATCTGGCTATGCATTTTCT
>VKOC01031207.1:0-13471 GCA_009364415.1 Spea multiplicata
TATTAATATTAGCCCCTGCTGCCGATATATATTAATATTAGACCCTGCTGACGATATATATATAGTATTTGTCCCTGCTGCCAATATATATATGTAAATATTTGCCCCTGCAGCCAATATATATAAATATTAGAGCCTGCTGCCAATATATTTTATAGTGAAAAAATTGGACCCTACCCAAGCATTTCCCTGGGCCCCGCTCAACGCTCCCTTGCATGCAATCACTCCCTCCGCTACCACACCAAATAAAAAAAAATATTTGCCACACTGAAAGCAGATCAGGGGAAGACCATGAGAGTCAGTCCTGCACCGTGACATTGAGAGGTCCTCTCCCTGTAATCATGTAATCATCCCCAGAGTCCCTTTGTCCCCTCATTCACTAAACCATACCACTCTTACTTACACCCTGTAGTTCAAGTATAGATCACATGGAAAGAGCACATGCAACTGAATGAGATTAAAAAAACTTGTATTTGCAGGTATACATAAATAATGTATGAAAACATAGCATTGCAGGTATAAACCAACAGAACACACAAACCCAGCATTGCAGGTATATATCAACTGTAAATCACATGTACACTCAGCACTGAAGGTATAGATCAAATAAACAATACATGGAAACAGCACTCCAGGTATAGATCAACTGAATAAGACATACAAATCCTATATTTGCAGGTAAACATAAATAAGGTATGGAAATATAGCCAATACAGATGAACAGAATAACCCAAAACCCAGCTTTGCAGGTATAAATCAATTGGAAATTACATATAAACTCTGCATTAAAGGTATAGATAAAATCCCCTAAATTACAGGCATAGATCACATGCCAAAGCCAGCCCTGGCGTCCACACTGCCCACACAGAACCTGACCAGCACCCAAATTACACATTGTAAGATCTGTAAGATCTGTGCCATCTTTGCTTTTTTGACAAATCAATAATACACCTATGATTCACACAAACACTTTTACAGTCACTCACTAATTCACACAATCATTTATTCTTTCACACAAATTACTTACACATATTCATTAATGCATCCACACATTAATCCATTCATTCTCTCTCTCATTCTGACTCTTTATTTCAATATTCATCCTACCCTTCTTTCTCCCTATATAACCCCTCTCCCTCCCTCCCTACCACCTCGCCCTCCTTATCTACACTATCTACCCCCTCTCCCTCCCTATCTACCCTATCTATGCCCTCTCTATCTACCCTATCTATGCCCTATCCCTCCCAATCTATCCTATCTACCCTATATACCCCTTCTCCCTCCCAATCTATCCTATCTACCCCCTCTCCCTCTCTATCGACCCCTTCTCACTCCTTATCTACCCTATCTACCCTTCTCACTCTCTATCTACCTCTTCTCACTCTCTATCCACCCCTCCTAACTTTCTACCCTCTCCCCCCTTTGAAGTTCACTTACCTTGGGCTTGTAGAAGTCCAGCGGTGGGATCGCAAGGCCTTTGTTTCCCTGTTCTGACGCAGTGTGCGCGGCTTCACTGCTGAGCGCCGGATATTACATAATTTACCGGCGCTCAGCTTGAAATGCCAGCACTGCGACCAAGGCAGAGGCCTCGCGGAGAAGAGTGAGAGGCCCCAAACGGTTGCTGAAAACCTATTCCTCAGTGACCGCTCGGCACCTCTCTCTCTCCTCAGACACTAATTTTCACACGTTTACTCAGTTCATATATGTGTGATGTTCAATATACAATCTCCTGTTAATATTTTCTCTACTTAATAGTAATTCATTAAAATCTATAATTTTAGCAAATGTGACTATGAACTATGACTTAACCTTTCATTGAAACATGGTAAAAATTACATTTTAATGACTTATATTGCTTTATTAATGTACATAACAATACAACTGAGAATGTATAACCAGTTACCTAGAATAACTGTTAATTGAAAAACAAAATTTATATATAATTTTACTGTATATACGCTAAACATTAATTACATTTTGGGAGTATTTTCTTCAAATTACTAACGTCAATTAAATGAATTCCCTTAAAAATCACGTTTATTTCTTTTGTCAGTTGATATTTTAACAAACATGCCAGATTCTTTTCTTAAAAGAAAATTTAAACATTCTGAAGCCATTAACTAAAGAATATTGCTTTACAGAAACAATATGGGAGTCAAGCTAATTAAAATCCTAGATGCATGCTTGAAAATGTACCAAGGGAGGAATATATTTTCAAGCAAGCAAAGTGCATCATTGAGATGAGAAGCAGAAAAGACTCCCTAAGTATGCTTTTAGGTAGCATCCTCTTATTGTTTAATGCAGAAAAATAGTGTACAGTCATTTTGACATTTTAACTTTACCACGGCATTAGCCTGCATTTATAAGGTAAATCCCCTTTCCATGTTTAGCCGTAAATGGTATTTCTATCTTTTTTTAACCTGTTTTGCCACTTGATTTATACACTGTTAGGCTAAAACATTTGTGACCTTATATTTGTAATGTTAGATTTAAATAAAGACCATCATAGCAGAGGGTGGGGGTCATATTGTTGGCCACAATAAGCATCATACTTCTGTAGATGGTAATTCACATATTTATATAAACCTCTTAAGGACAGGGCTATATTTTTATTTTTTGTACCTTTCATGACAATAGCTTTGACATTTATGTGGTGCTCATGTTTAGCTGTAATTTTATTCTCTCTCATTTAGTGTACCCACACAAAAATATATGTTTTTCTTTTTTCAGGACAAAAAGGGCTTTCTTGATCACATAATCTAATTTACTATAAACATAATATAAAATATGGTGACATTATTTGAAAAATATTTAACTCAAAACAATGAAAAAAACCTGCTAAATAGATTATAGTATTTGTCCCAGTGTTTTTATTTTTTTTTGAGTAGTAAGTGGGGCAATAAGTAGCAAATTTCTATTTCAAAAACATTTTTTCAAAAGTGGTCATTCTGCCCCATGTCCTATTTGGGACATCTTTGAAGCCAGTCAGTTCAAGTCACCCAATCAAACCATATATTTTTGAAAACTAGACACCTCAAAGTGCTTGGATTTTAACCCTTTCTATTCAATAATTTTACCTTTGTGGTAGTATTCAGCAACATCTTATGAGTACAGTGATACCACCCATGCATAGGTTTGTTGGGTTGTTTGGGGGCTAAAAGGCCACATTTGAGAGGTGCGTATTTTAAAAAATGTTGTCATCTGGTCAGTCTGTGTCCTTGTCCAATTTGGGACATCTTTAAACCACATCTGTATTTATTTTTTTAAACTATTTTTAGTAAACTGGACTATAGTACCTGTGTACTATAGTTCCCTGCAGGGGGACTGACCCTCTTTGGAACTTTTTATTGGGCACCACCATCTTGCCAAAATCTCTCACTATGGCGCTTGTGGCTGCTTTCACAGCGCGTCCTGGAGTGGGTTTTCATTGTCACCGAATGCCCCAATATCGTTGATCACTATAAAGGAGTATTAGTAGTAAACATTGTATTAGCTCTTCTATTTTTCCTCATGTAATGTAAGATACGAGCTACTGCTAATACTCTCATTATGAGGGTAACGTGACTTTTCTGCAACCAAAATGTGGCTTCAGTATTCAGTATCTATTCATTCAATTTAGCACGAGTATAGGAAAGAAAAAAAATTACTTGTTACCGTAGTATCAAATTACTACGTTTGCTCCTGTGATGTTAAAAAGGTTAAAAATGTGCATCAGAAGATTTCAATGCTGGAGAACAAATATAGAATAGTCTTTCACATAAACAAACTGATTTAGGGTGTAAATTTTCACTTACATTCAAATTTTATAAAAATATAGAAATATAAACATAGAATTTGACCTATTTTTCCTGATAGACTAAGATAGTAATCATTTCTTGGTTCTTAAATTTACCACCCTTCCTTACCACCAAAACTTCCTTACATCACATCTAAACCTCTGACCCTCCAGTTTTAGACTCCGGCATTTTGGCCAACATTTTTCCTCTGAAATAAACCTCCTTCCTGTACTTTGTTTAAATATTTTACTGTTTCTACCACACCTCTCCTCTCCTTTCTTTCCTCCAAGCTATACATATTAAGATCCCTTGGTCTTTCCTGATATTTTTCATCCTGCAATCTATTTACCATTTTAGCAGCCCTCTGAACTCCCTCCAATATGTCAATATCCTCCTGTAGATGGAGTCTCCAGAATCAGCACATTTCAGTCACATCAGCCGTATTGATAGACACATTTGAATAGCAATGCAGTGATAAAAAATATTACCTAAGGACAGAGAAATATAATAATCTATAATATGCAATAAGCTGCAGTTTCATATGCGGTTTGTGCCTGTGACATTTCCCATTACAGTTTATGCAGGTTCCTGTAGAGTCTTTCTCTGCAAGAGTCCATTAAGTGATGACCAGTAGTTTTTAAGATGTCAAAAACGGTGCCGTCTCCTTTCAGTGATGAAATTTAATGCATTTCTGATATATCTTTTGTGTTTAATTTACAGCTCCTTGTATTCTTTGTCTAGTAAAACAAAATATAAAGCTATTTCTTGAGTTCTGTGAGTTTTAATAATTTGAATTTATATTAAAACTGAAATATAATCATAGTACTAAACACAGAAACATCTATTTGGCCCATCTAGTCTGTCCATTTTTTCTGATGTAGGGATTATACAGATAGTAAGCATTGTGAAAAATCCCTTAACTAGGGGTCACTACAGTCACTTTTCTTGTGTCTTGAACCATGAGGGCAACATGACTCAGGAAAAGCAATATTTTAGACTGTAAACAAAACAAAATAATAAAATAAAAGCCTAATACCAGTCTAAAAAAATAACTAAAGCCTCTCTGCCAGACTCAGTTAATCCAGGCTTTGGGAAAACTCACCCAGACAACATACACAGAATCCAACCAGGTAATGCCTTACTTGGCCCAGAGATCTTCTTTCAGTGCCTCATCTAACCCTCTACCCTAAACTGTCTCCTTAATATGAGGCTTGATAGGAATTATATATGTATAGATTGTTTCAAAGATCACCTATTCTGTATTTGTTGACCATTGGTTGTCACTGCATTGAGCTTTGTTTATTCCTTACCAGCTAGATTTAAAATGATGTACAGGCATTGTGGAAATCTCAAAGCACAAAGGTATGTTTTGATAAAAATTATTACTGAAAACAGCTATTCCCCAGTGTTCCTCCTTTGTGCTTTGGCTGTTGTCTTTCTTAAATGATATAGTATCATAACAGTTCTTGGAAAATAAATAAATGGTAGATAAAACAGGTACTATCTATCTAGCTACTTATCTAGATAGGTATATACACAGCCACAAGGGACTATAGCCCGGTTTACCCTCATTTTTTACCATGATTCTTTGGTACTTAGCATTAGCTAGGAGTAGTAATTCTGACTTGAATGCAATTTTTTGGGGAAAAGCATCTAGATAACTGAGGCCCAAGTGAAATTTTATTTCTTTGAGACATTTTTGGCACTAAATTTGATGAAGTGTAGTTTACCATAATATGTAATTTCATACATAAGCTTGTTATCCTAAAGCTTGTATTCCTAAATTACATAGTTACATAGTACATAAGGTTGAAAAAATACCTAAGTCCATCAAGTTCAACCCTTCTACCTAACCTTCCTAGTTTTGAATCTAAAAGAAGGCAAAAAACCCTAATTAAGCTACTCCGAATTCTCCTATCAGGGGAATAAAATCCTTCTTGACTCCAAAAAGGCAATCGGATTTCTCCTTGGATCAAGAAGCTCTAAAACATGGATGTCATGCCTTTCTAAAAAATATCCAGACCCCTTTTGAATGTATCTAATGTATATGATAACACCACCTCTCTAGGCAGTGAATTCCATACCTTTATTGTCCTTACTGTAAAGAATCCCTTCCTTTGTTGTCTATGAAATCTCTGCTCTTCCAGTCTCAGAGGGTGACCTCTTGTTCTTTGTACATTTCTGTTAATGAACAGGTCACTGAAGAGCTCATTATATTGGGCCTGCATATATTTATATAATGTTATCATATCCCCTCTGAGACGCCGTTTTTCTAGCGTATATAATTTAAACTTTTTTAGTCTCTTTTCATAACTAGTACCTCCCAATCCCTGTATTAATTTTGTAGACATCCTTTGTACCTTTTTTAGTTCCATAATGTCCTTTTTAAGGACCGGTGCCCAGAATTGTACCGCATATTCAAGGTGAGGTTTTACCACTGACCTGTAAAGAGGCAAGAGAATATCCTCCTCCCATCAATAACTGTTTTTATGCATGCCAAAACCTTATTGGCACTTGCAGCTGCTTGCTGGCATTGCGCACTGTTGTCAAGTCTGTTGTCAACCGTTATTCCTAAATCCTTTTCATTGGTAGTTTTCCCCAAGAATATTCCATTTATAGTATAGGTTGTATTTGTACCATAATGCATAACTTTGCATTTATCTGCATTGAACCTCATCTGCCACTTGCACACCCCTAACTCTGTCTAAATCCTCCTGCAAAGAAGAAACATCCAGATTAGTCTGAATTACCCGGCCTCAGTTTGCGCCATTAACAAAAACTGTGACATGGCTCTCGATGCAACTTGGGAGATCATTTATGAATAAATCAAAAAGAAGAGAACCCAGGACAGACCCCTGAGGCACTCCACTTAATACCTGCATACAGTCTGAGAAACATCCATTAACAACTCTCTGCATTGTATCTTTTAGCCAATTTCCTATCCGAATACAGACATTTGCCCCTAAACCTATTTCTGTTAATCTATAGAGTAGCCTTTTATGTGGAACCGTATCAAATGCCTCAGCAAAGTCCAGTTAAATCACATCTATAGCCACACCCACATCTATATTTTTACTTCTTCATCAAATGCTAATAGGTTGGTTTGACAAGACCGGTCTTTGACAAATCCATGTTGACTTCTACTAATTCGATTATGGATCAACCTGCCCCCCCTAGTTATGCACATCTGCCCCACGGCTTGCTACTCTGCCCCCGGATATGCTTTGTATTACTAGCCCCTATAATAATAACCAGTTTATATTTTGTGACACCTTTCATTTCACTATTACTGACAATAAGTATGATCTAGAACGATGCAATTTATTTTGTAATGTTTTTTTTTTTATTTAAAATTCACCATAATTTATCCTTCATAGTTCACGATACTCATTTGCACTACTAATTCTTTTTCCAACAAGTCTAAAATTGTTCCTGAATAAAATCACAAATACACGTTGAGCGCATTCTTGAGGAAACTATGAATAGTTTCCCACATTACATTGACTGCTTCATATAACTTGATTTTATTTCATTTCAAAATAAAATGAAAAATCCCATTGTCTCCTTGGCTTCTATTTCTCGTGATATTGGAACTGTATTTAATTATACAAGGTCACATCCGAAGAGCTACAGCTCCCCTTTGTAAAGAATGGAAATGAACCCTTTTTTTTACCACTACTTTCTCCAGAAATGAATTCTTTATTACCCTTAGATTATATGATATTACCCTGAAGTGACAAGATATGTCTTATTTCCTGCCTACTGCGAGGCTAGAATTAACAAGGAATATAAAAAAGAAAATGAATGGTTTTCAGAATTGGTTGCTCCAGAGGGTGTATTTTTTCAATAGTCCCTCTTCATAATTGTCAGTACTGTATAGGAAATGCAGTTTGCATTTAGAGATTAGAGTCATGACCTGCTCTTTATGAGGTGACATAAAAATATATGACAAATTAAAACATCTGTTAGGGAGGTGCTAAAGCTGCCAAAGTCGCATTAATGCCAGAGGGTTTGGTCCAAGAGCAATACTTTGAAAATTTGTTTAAACCTATACTTTAAAGGGAAATTGATTTAAAACATTACATATTCATCATTTATCTTAACATAATTTAAGATTTTGTTTTCTTTCAAAATCAGACCCTTTTTGTATTGGCCACTAAAGTGTCTAGGAATTTATTTTTATGTATATAGCCCAACATTTGGTATGTGCAACATGTTAAAAACATGTAGTTTTGTAATTTTACTTAGGGTTTTTTCTACAATTTTGTCAAAAATATCTGTTCAGTAATATCTGGAGTGGAATAAAAAATATTTTAATTATTATTAGGGAGCAAGATATACTACATTATTTTTGTTGTGTTGGGGAAAGGGAAGGGTTTTTTAAAGTATATTTTAAAGTAGTGGAAGGTGTGAACCTAGTGGAAGGTTCTGAATATTCTTATTATTCATGTTCGTCTTCTTATTCTTATTATCCGATACTTTTAAGTCTATCTTGTAATCAGAAAGACCCTATATCTCCTTCTTTTCACTTTGATCGCCAAGCAGAGCTCTATATATCTATATTGCTGATCGCAGTAGTAATGATCAGCCTGCAGGAAGAAGTCATCAGAAGTCCCTGCAGGTCTAGCTAGACCTCCTGGGAACTCTTTCACTTTGTTCCATTGTTTCAGCGCTGCTCGTTCAGACACTCATAAGCGTAACTAGCACTCACACAGATAGATCACTCAGAGCAAAATTACACTTAATCTTCCAGAATGGAGCAAGCAATATGATACATTTCTGTTTAAATGTCTGAAGAATGATTTTCAGTAATAATATAGCACGATGTGTAACTCTTTGAGTGCTGAGGGTCAGGGCACATTTCTCTAGATTGTAAGCTTGCGAGCAGGGCCCTCCTTACCCAATGTATCAGTTTGCCATAGGCTGTCGATTCTAACTTTGTCATACCCTTTGAATATTTGAATTTTTGGAAGGACTGCATACATTGTTTGCGCTGTATAAATAAAACATAATAATGATGATTTCCCCCTTCCTGGCTAGGATTTAAGAGACAATCTTACAAACTGTATACACATTACATAGGAAAACCCGCCTATACCCCTCACTGGACAATGTACATATAACTAGATAGAATAACTAGATATTTAACAAAAGGCACACGCCTGAGCTGCAGGCATAAAAGGGTGAGCCAGTCTCAGGTTGATAACAAGTTAAATATGAGGCCCTATATTTAAAGAGCCCCTATCCCTTTAATACAGGATAAGTGAAATATACAAGAGCGTTTCTCTATGATAAAGAGTATATGTGTGTGTGGAAACACGCAATTACCTATATACTAGTTTTAATAACACAAAGAAACAAAATGAAGTTATCCCTATATTATTGTAAAACCAAGGGTACAGACAATTGTTTGTGTAAAACTACTGATGGAAACTTTCCTCTTGTTAATATATCAGTCAGACTTTATTGTCATGAACAAACTCTAATGATCAAATAATGTAGTCTCATTTGAAGCAATAAAAATATTTCAAATGACAAATATTTCACATTAGCCTTAAGTGGTTGTGTTAGTTTGTCACATTATTCTCCTCTTTGCTGATCAAAGTGTTTATACAAATGGATGCAGAGAAATTAAGCGCCGAGCAGATTTGCGGTTAAAGATATACAGAACGTGCCAAATGATTCTAAAGCAGATGTTTATAAAACATTATTAGCCATTACTGTTGGCCTAACACCTACTTATACGTATTAAATAATACAGTTCTCGCTACTTTATTGCCAAAAAGCGTGTTTATGAGTTGATATCATCAAAAGAAGAGCTTCTGGAGGTTTTTACGTCTTCCATAAAACTGAAATGTATGACAAAATCAATGCTTTAACAAAGAAGAAAGATATTTTTTGGAGCTATTAATGTCAAAGTAAATGGAATAAGATGGTATTATCTTGTATTGGAGATGGAATATTTGGTAAATAACTCTATAGAGTAGTTTATATGCGCTAAAAACGACATATTCATTGAAGCAGAGCTAACATAGAACTAACATGAAACATCCCTGGTCCAACTGTATTACATGGATCACAATATCACTCAAATTCATTAAACCAGCACTCCCAGTGTGAATACTGGGCCAGCCCATCCCAAAGCCAGTATTCATTAGGGTGAGATAACAGGACGAACCTCGGCCCTGCAGTAGTAGTGTGGCAGCTTGCACCTTGTGTAAGAAGGAGTGAAGCTAGGCACTAGACCAGGTAAGTGGACATCTCAGATTGAGAATGGCCAGTGATGCATAAAATTACAGACCTGCTAAGGTTTACATGATCAAAATACTGGAGCATTAAATTAACATTTTGTCAAAGTAGAAAAGATCCTTAATAATGCCCATGTTTTCCTATTAATTTCATCTATTGTGTACAAAGGTGACTTTGAAAGACTTCAATGTCAGTGGTGTTCCCTGTAGAGAATAATTTTACCGGATAGAGGATCAGGTTCCTTGAAGAGAGCGGAATTATTTTTGGAATGTACAGTATATAAAAATATGTTTTAGAAATTGAGCTAATGTGTTTTAATGGAAAAGGGTTGATTGTGAGACTCATAAAAGTATGAAGATTGCGATTAACATTGACTGTTATATGTGGATTATTATATCAACTGGATATGTGCAGAATACAGCCAGTTACCAATCCTGCAGCAAAAATAGATAACAGGTGGGATTTCAACACATAAAACCATACATACAATGTTTTTAGTGAGACAGAAAATTCCAATCTAGTAGCTATTTGAGACGAAGAGACAGGCAAGTCATGGGAGTTAGAAAAGTAAAACTGCAAAGGTGAAAAGCAGGATAATGCTCTTTGCCAGGTCAGTAGGTGAATGGAAAAATCAAATGTCTACTGGGTAGTGAGGGTTTCCTGGGTATCGGTAAATGACAAGCTCTCCACAATGTTAATGTTATGAAGATACTCTAATAAGTCCCAAAAGTGTTCTTATGTTGACAGAAGTGCAGTGGGATTTCTGACAAAGAACCTAAGCTGTATGTTTAGTTTTCTATTTTTTTTTCTCTTTTTTGTATAGGTCAGTTGAATAAGACAATGTAAATGTCAGTAAATTGTTGATATTAGTATTCTTTGTGTAGAAATATAATAAATCACTTCTTTTTTAGATACAACCTTTGTACAATCACAGACCCAAATGCCTGTGTTTAAAAGAAGGGAACATAGATACAATATACATTAATGTGAATCCTTGAAGACATGCAAACTAAAATGGCAAGCATTGACAGAATTGTTATTTTGCTTGTTACATGAAAAGATGGAGACACAGAATGCCAGTTGGAGTGGATTAGAAGGGTGATGGCTGCTTCCTCCTGCTTGATTACTTTTATTGGCAATTTACTGCAGATTAGAGGTTAAAGGGGATATGTAAATTGGACTGCTAATTGCTGACATGAATTTTATTTAAACGTAGATTAAAGAAATAGTCAGATGCATGGTGTTAAGAAAAGACTAAGCTCATCAGCTATTTGATGCTCAGTGCACAATACAGGGGTAATATTTTTTTGATACCAGGAAGGGAAGAGAATCGGACGACAACGTCGGCCATAGGACACATATTGTTTTTTGCATATTGCTGACCAGTACAGGAAAAGTACTGCTGTATGTGGGATGTATAAATTAATTTAAAGGAACAAATCACTCGGTTATATATCTCTCAAACTGCAAGTAAAATGAACTTTATCTGTGGTGCTCAGCAATATGCAAAAATTACATGTGTCCTGGAAAAGATGGCCAATATGGTCAGCCAAGAGGACTGTGTAATTCTATTTTAATTACACTAAATTGCTAGTACAACAAGAGGTACGTTAGAACTACTCTGGCATCACATAGGTAGTAGACAAAAGGGACATTGTATTTAACATAGATATAGGACAGACATAGATTAGTGAGTTAAAATGTTTACCTCTCAAACACCACATACATATAGTATTGCAAGTTCAAATGCACTGTTCCTAGACAATTGCAGTAAAGGGTTGCAGGGAAATCTCAAAATATCTTGCCTTGCTTCCTAGGTAAGCCCACTGGGCTATGATGTCATAACCCAGTCCTCCCTATTAATCTGCATATGAAACCTACAGAGTTAGATGAAGAAAGATCTGTTCTAGGTTATTCTCTGTTCCTTTAGCTACCAATCATATTAATCATTCCCAGGAACCCCAAAACAATACACAAAGGTGATAATGGGGAACATGTTTTATTACCACGTCCTTTATCCATTACTTCATCCACTGGTGAAAACAACTGATTTAGCCAAGGTATCCGGCAAGCCTGCTGAACAATGGAGATCACATTTGTCTAATACAGATTCAAAGATGTTTTTAGGCATAAACATGTATTTATTCCGATATGTAGTAATAGGTAAGCAGTTGCAAATTGTGAACTCTCTAGAGTCTTAGCACCAAAATATCAAGCCATGCATCACTCTGCTGTTGATTTAGTAAATTAAACCTATGTGCTTTGCTGCATTGATATATTTGTATATATATATTAAAAGGGAAGCGTCCACTATGCATGCTAATAAATATGTCCTAGCACACACTCTAGTTGATTGGTTTCCTTGTTAAACAACGTGCCTGTAATATATTTCAGAAAAACAATCTAGCTAAATTCACTGTAAGTTTTTGTCACTCATTCATAAAAACATTTTACTGTATAACAGTAGATTCCATATGCAGGGGATCCTAATCATTGAATGTTACAGCGACTTAGTGACATGCACAGGTTTAAATAGCCACTTTTTAGGTAGTCAATAGAGGCCTTCAAATACAAATAGCACGAAAATCGAATGCACTACACAGACCTTTACAGCATTACTACCTCATTTGCTGCCATAGCAAAGATATTGTTGGTTTATGAAATACATAAATAA
The DNA here is from genome assembly GCA_009364415.1 of Spea multiplicata. Taxonomy (NCBI): domain Eukaryota; kingdom Metazoa; phylum Chordata; class Amphibia; order Anura; family Pelobatidae; genus Spea; species Spea multiplicata. Next base: position 12,700 of record VKOC01031207.1, read on the forward strand.
GAAAGTTTATTGTGCAGTAAGCAGACATGGCACTAGCATTAAAACTAAACAAATCGATAAAGTCCTGTTAAAAGAAAACTATAGCTAAGTTAATAAAGTTTCACCCCAAAGACCCTGATATTAGATAAATTAAAAACGTGCAGTCTTTACTCCCTGTCACATATTGCTACAGAACACCTGTTGTAATTGTGATTGTCTTCTACATGTGCTCATTTTAAAGTATTGATTCCTTATTAGAAATGAACATATGAATACTGGTCTAATGATCTAATCATGTAAGGGAATATATCCATCGTTTTAAATGTTGAATGCATTGAATCAGAAAGACAACAGAAAAGAGCAATACAAGTATGACAGAGACATTCAAGAGTAACCTGGGGTACACTTGCTAATTTCAGATGGCGATCAAAGGATTTTTCTTCCTTCTTTCTTCCATCTTTGTAACTTATCTGCTATTATTGACAAAGCTATGTGTAGTTATATATTTTAGGCTTCTGGTACAACAAACAGTATATTTAACATATATAGTTGGTTTGGGGCTAAATTGTTTTTACATACAATATAGGACCCATTCTGTTGCCCGATCACTAAGTTTTAGGTAATGGGTAATTGATCACACACTGGGTAGAATTCAGTTTTGACAATCCTGCATGTTCAAGCCTTCTTGACTCCAAATAGGCATATGATTTCTCATTGGATAAACAAGCTGTAACAAATCATGTGGTTTTGACCGTTTATTTCTAGTATATTCTGCATTTTTTCCAAATGTAAA
>VKOC01031208.1:0-15828 GCA_009364415.1 Spea multiplicata
CTTAAAGATAAATAAAAATGATTTAGTTGTGCACCTTATTAACCAAGTAAATTCACAATAGGACAAAGTTAGATGCTCCCAGGTACTGTCATAGATACATGAATTTGTAAGGTAAATAACCTGTTTTCCCCAGAGATAGCCATTAATTCCATAGAAACATCAAATTTGATGGCAGATATGAACCATTCATATTTGGCCATTCAACATAATTGTTGAAATACTATATATATCATTATCCGAAAAATGCAAATTCTAACTAACTAGTAGGTTTGAATTCAGTTGAAATTTGCTAAATCATCACCTTAACTTTGAGTTAGAGCATCAAAAATAAATAAAAAAATATTCAAACTAGGATTTGAGATTCTGTTTTGCCAATGGATATCCTGGTGAAACATCATATGATGAACTAAAACATGTTGTGCGTTGTTTTGGGATTACTGGGATATATATAGGTGCATATCTATCAGCATGAAAACTGAACTGGCTTATCAAGAAAGATGTCTTCCACTCCTTTAAAATACTATCCTGTTGACGAATTCGATCCGAAAGACTTTCTCAGTACATATTTTTGTACCAAAACAGATGACGCACTTCTAGAGGACGTTGCCATAAACCCCATGAAAGATGTGCTTAAGGAACTTAAGTCAGGTATATTGTTACTAATTAAACAGTATTCTGGTTTTTTTTTTGTAGAAATATATTGAAATTGCTGAGTTGTAGAAATGAATTTGGTTATCTTTAAACACAATTATGAGCTTACCAACTGGTGGTAATGTGGTTTTTTTTCTGGTTTAAGAATGTAAACCATAAACATGATATTTTAAGAACGTTGCTGTCTAAAAGTGCCAGGTAATTGCGTATTTGATTTGCGATTTGTTTTACCAAAGTAACATTTTGAATTCCCAGTGTATAGACTTTATTTGATGAGCTGCTTTTTTTCTGTTGCAGGTCATGTTTATGGGGGCATGTTGACTGACATTTCTGTTGGCCCAAGTATTTTTCACCTCCTTTCAATTTCTAAGCTCTTCAAAGAAATCGCTATATTAGAATTCAATGATTCATGCGTCTCTGAACTGAAGAAATGGCTAAACAGAGACAGGGAAGCTCAAGACTGGTCTCATGCATCGAAGATATTGGCTGACCTGGAAGGAATAAGGTTGAGTATAGCTGCGTATATAAAATATTTCCAAGATTCTCTTTTGTTTGCTATTGCAAGTTGTCCACCTACTAGGATACAACACCATTCATCAGTTGCTCTCCCCTTTATTTTAGGTCTTTCCATCATAGCAACCTATGAAATAAATGTGCTGTAACATTGTATTGTGACATCTCAAATAAAATGCAATATGGCTTCATAAACCATAAATATAATTTATAGTATAGTTTGTGTGAAATGAGTAAAATGTGATATTGGAAAACAGCGTTATTTGCCAAAAGAATACTAATTTATGAAAAAAAGATGTAATTTCACCTCCATTACTATTTTAGAATTTCAAGGGAAACTTTTAAATTCTATGCCTATGTCTGCAAATATGTTTTAATTTTCCAATTAGCAGTTTTTTTTTTAATGTCTTCTTCTCTTCTTTCCAGTGTTGGGAGGAATTTAAAAGAAGATTTGTTAAGAAGTAAAATTAAGTATATTCTGAAGTGCGACTTAGCCAGAGATAACCCTACCGACCCAGTAGTGTTACCGAAAGCAGACTGTATCTTTTCTGCCTGGGCACTCGATGTTGTCAGTAAAACGAAAGATGATTATATCCGCAACCTGAGAAAAACCTCCACTTTACTGAAGCAAGGTGGTCGATTGATATTGTTGGGAGCGCTCAATATTTCTTATTATACGGTTGGGGAACACAAATTTAGCGTCCTAACTTATGATGAAGACTTTCTCAGAAAGGCTTTAAAAGATGAAGGCTATGTCATTGAAACTTTTAAAGCGAGAGGTAGGAAAACGCTCACTGACCATCTTGACTATGAGAAAATAGTGTTTGTCACTGCATTTAAACAGTGAGATTACCGGTCAATTTACATGCTAGTGAAACAGTTCAATACATAAAAAAATCTGAAATCTTTAATAGCTTTCTAAATGATGAATCTTACACCAGCCCTTTTAATGTGTGTGTTATTGCTCCTGTAGGTACATACATTTTTGAGAAGTATTATGAATGAATGCTAAACTAAATGTCATTTGTGTTAAAACATTTCATGTAAATTATGAACACATTTGTTGAAAAAAGTCTTAATTACATGTTGGCTAATTCATTTTCAGAGCAGTGTATTAAATGGTTAATAAAAACCATAGAAATTTAGGTTTGAAAAGACTGTTTATTTCAGTGGTCTCTATAATGTTTGTTATCACATTAGTTACTAACGAGAATGGACAGGAAGGAGTAACCCTCGTTTATCCAGTGCCGAAAAGGGAAAAAAGGTGCTGAAAAGGGAAGGTCAACCAGATTTATCCCCATAAACTGCAACATTATTGCAGGAGTCCAGCAATAACAAAACACCAGTTGTCGCGGTCATGCATTGGCCAGTGGTCATGCTTCCACTTCGGTTCAGGGAGCCCAATTAAGGGAAAAAATACAATTGAAGAAAAATATAATTAGTAGGAGTCAATGCAGTTTTATGATGTACAGACTGGTTAGACATTACACTGGATTCTATAAAGAGATGAGTAAAAACATAGATCAGGAGCCTCATTAATGGTGTCCAGAGTGGGCTTTAAATCACATGAGAGTGTCAGTGGGTTTAAATACAGTGCAATCCCACATGAAATGTGGCCTGTTAGCCCCAAACAACCTGACAAACCTATGCATGGGTGGTATCACTGTACTCAGGAGATGCTGTTGAACACGTATTGGGGTGTTGTTGGACAGTGACATATACAAGGAGCTGTAAATTAATACCCAAATTAAAATGTGTGAGGGGAAAATGCAAAAAAAAAATATTATCACATTTGACAAAGACTGGTGGTAGAACTAGTGAATTGAAAGAGTTAAAATATCAGCATTTGTAATACCCGGGGCCCGGGTTGGGTAAATTGCATTGGCCGGCATCAACGCACTTGGGGGCAGATTTGGGAAAAATGGTTGCGAAATAGCAAAACACTACTTGTAATTATTGCCCTATAACAAAAAAGCAAAAAAAACCCCATAAAAGCATTGGGTATTTCTAAACAAATAGTAGAATATATTTAGCATTTTTTCATTAGATTTTATAGATGAGTAAAAGTGTTTTTCAAGTCAGAAAAAGTAATTTTCTTTCTCATTTTTTTCACCATATTGTATACTTTTCTAAAAGTAAATTATATGATGCAATCAAAATAAAAGAAATCTCTTCTTGTACTAAAGTATATAACTTGTTGGGGTTCAGTAAATGATAAAGAAAGATTATAGCTAAACAGAAATGTTAAAATCAGCCATTACCAAAGAACACTAAAGGAGTTAACTGACATCTAGAGATATGAATCCCCCCCTATACCTTCCATGACCTATACATCATTTGTCATTTATTTAGGATTTTCTCTAGGGTAAAAAAAATATTGAAGCCAGGGCAATGTCACCCAAATTGGCAATTCCCAGGTTAATTCTTGGCTTTGGTGCTGGACTTGTTCCTACTGCAAATTCACATTTTTTTGCCAGCTCACAAGCACAGTTTAGTGAACAGACTCCCAAATGGTTAAATGGTTAATCGTATCGAATGTCACATAATGCATATGCCATTGTCTATACCTGGAAATTCCTTCTTCACTGGAATTCCTTAACCCGTTAAGAACGAAGGGTATTTTTTTTTTACACTAAAAAAACTAAAAGATTTTTAGCACTTTTGCTATGTTGTTTTCAAGCATAAATGCACCACCTCTCTCATTTAGTTTAACCACATAAGTTACATATTGCTTTTTTAGTAGGGCCTATTTATTGGAAAAATATATATAAACCATAGTTTAGTATGCAAAATATTGAAAAAAAAAAATTCTAAAAACTTAAAATATTATATATATATAGCCAGTGCAATGGAAAAAAATCTGTAGATACACTAGGTGTTTTTTTTCCTACAGTCTTTGTATTTTATTTGATTATGTGTTGAATGTCAGAATGAATCTGAGAAAAGTCCAAGGTCCAGTTATGTTTTCAATCTTTAAAGGAGGGAAATGGGCAACTGAGTTGTTCCACCAAAACCGACGTGTCTCTGAAACAGAAAGGGAAGGGAGCCCGGATCGTGTGAGCTTACAATATATTAGAAGGTTGAAAGATAATAAGACAGAAGGAGAGGGACTGCTTGGGTGAGGATACCTTGATCGTAGTGAAGGCTATGTTGAGAAGTCACTGCTGTGGAAATCTCAAGGTTGGAGAGGATGGAGGTTTCTTTAGGGTGATGATTGAGGTTAGGAGGGCAGCTCGTTTGTTTCTTTAATGTGTGTTTTTACTGAGCATTTCTCCACTTTACCATTGCCTACCTTTCATGAAATTCCCTAAGGCTCTGCTTTACTGCAATTCCTCTTCATCCTTTTCCATTACATTCTATGTATCAATCCCTTATAGTTGTGTCCCACAAGAGTTCCCCACACCTTAACTCCCTTAACTCCCTTAATACATGCATTGTCACATAAGTAAATATTTGAAATGTGATATATATTGCTATTACTGCATTATTTGATTTATTATATCAATAAATCTTTAAAAACAAATCTCCTTAGTGGCATATGATGGTTGTGTACACAGGCATCATCATGACTTAAAACAACAATACATAAAATAATATGAAAATACAGGATATACATCCGGTTCTACTAAATAATATCCCGGAGCACACCAGTGCAGTCAATTTATTAAATTCGGTCGTGATCCCATTATCTTTTGACAATGAAAAACAGTGTAATAATTACCTATGGCTTAATCTCAGATACATTTCTGGTAAAAATGAGCTGTACTGTTCTTTTAACTTAGCAGCAATAAATACTACTGGATTCAGTATCAATGAATTCTACATCTGTTAACTATTATCATGTTCACAAGGTTGATTCAAAGCCGTTACTAGATATTTTTTCACTTAAATCAAGCACACCAATCCCAATGCAATATTTCATAAATAATAATAATAATAATAATTACTTTTAGAACTTTAGAAGTAGGTATGTGTGAAAGGCTGAACTTTATTGACTGAAGTCTGTTTTCAACCTGTTACTATACTATACTATCTTTTTATCAGGTATTTTTTTATGATGAACTAATATTTAGGTTTTATTAAAATATGTTTGACATCTGTTTCTCTCTCTTGTTCGAAGATCTAATCCTGACTATTCCTTCATGTCATTAAACCCATAACTATATAGAGTTGGGATGCGGTGGAGAATGTACATTTTCCAAAGATATACAAACTTATACAATCTTAATACTTCATGCATAGAGAACACCATATAGAAATAATTCTATTTATTTCTTTTATTATTTTTGCTGCTCTCGATGCATTTTCCCTTTCTTCTTCTTTTTATTGTGTTTGGGGCTCCAATTTTACACAATGTTGATGAAACATGTTTTTGTCTTCATTTCTCATTTAAAACATGTTATTTTTAATATTCCAAAATTTCCAAATGCAAAAGTAGAAATGTTTTAATTATCTGATGACATTAAAAAGAAGGCATTTAATAATTTCAACTACATTCATGGCGACCCATTGCAAACACACATCACATCATTAGACTTACTACATATTTAAGCTGTTTACATTTTAGGTTTTCAAACATGATTTATATGATTATCCTAACGGGAACATGTTTATTGTCTACTAATCAGTTTTGTTCACCTAAAATAAGTTTCTCTTATTTTACATCTCTTTTGCACGCAAGGTTCTTAGTTCCTGTTGTATGTATCTGTATGTTTTAATGTATGTTTGTTAATTGCCCCATTTAAATTGTAAAATCATACAGCTAGTGACAATTGATGTGCCTGGGACTTTTGTGTTGTCTCCTTCACTCAGGGGGTGTTGCTGCATCAGCTCATGAAGATTGTTTAGGGTTTTTATTGAATATTAGGGCTTGTAACTAACAAAAAATGAAGAAATGTTTACCAAAGACTGGGAAACAAGGATGTGACATCATGTTCTAGAGGATATCCTGGTGGGGATCATACGATGAACCCAGATCATGTTCATAGTATATAAAAATAATAATAATCAGTGTTTACCATCACATCCTACATATATTTTTCATTAGTGACTGATCTATCAATGTTGTAGATCTATCTAACCATAACTGGGTTCAAGTGCAAGATGTCATCTTCTTTATAAATTTTGTTCTTCAAAAACAGAGAAAGCTGTTCTAGAGGAGATTGTCATCAGTGCCATGAAATATCTGCATAAAGAAGAAGCCTTAGGTATGTTTTATATTTTAATTATTTAATTTTTTTGTTCACCCATGTTTAATGTTTTTTTTTAACATTTTTTAATTGATATCTAAAAAGCCAAACTTAACTAAATATGTGTTAGGAATGATAAAACTCTAGTAAATCGCACTGACTGCACCCTCTATTGTTAATCACAATGATTGCATTTGATAACATAAATTATTTAGTTATATTATTTTTGAAATTAATTGTGGCTGAAATTTCTCGGTAAAATGTGATTTTTCGACTGATTATTATTTTAACTTAATTCATATAAATCAATTTGAACAATAACTTCTTTTAAGGCATATGTGGATTGATCCATTGAACCATTTAAAATAGTCTTAAAAAAAGAAATAATCATACTCAATTGATCAAATTCAACCCTCAGATTTAATGAACACATCTCACGATCACCCTCAGGTTTTATGGGCATATCTCATTATCACAGCTCAGAGTATTCTGGTTCCATGTCCTAACCCATGAAAAGATCAAGATTTCATTAATCTGATTTTTTTTCCATTAGTCTATTAGTCTGAATTGTATATTAAATGAGTCAATAACTGCAGTTTTTAATAAGATAACAATTAATTCTAGTGCCTTTCTATATTTGATTGAGGCAGGTAATTGCCTTCCTCTTCTGCAGGTCATATTAATGGGGACTGGTTTATTGACATCAGTATTGATATCCACAGATCTCCAGGACTCCGTTTGGCACTCGCAGGACAGTATCAGCGCAATCAAAGTCTCAGTAATCCCCTTTCCCTGACTGCTCCCTAATGTGCTCTGCACTTTGGTACAACACAAGGTCCATGAACTCCAGGCAGACCTGGTGTCAATCCCACCACCAGCTAGATCTTCCTCCTGTGCTGTTTCACTGGGAAGCCTGAGAGAGTGAATGAGAGAGAAGGTGAAAGGAGAAGAGAACAGAGGGGAGAGAGAATACAGTGAAGAAAGTAAAGAGAAAGGTAACATCTAATCAGTATGCCCCTTGTGTATAGAAACATAGGATTTGAAGACACATGGCGTCATGACAATGTGTCTACCAGGATGTTATTTTACAATAGCGGGCCAGAATGTGGAGCAGGAGATGATGTGTATAGGAGAGAGGAAGTGAAGAGAGAGAGGAAGGCACAGTAGGATCAACAAGAAGACAAACTTCAAAGAATTTGGGAAGAGCAGCTTCATTTTGCTGAATTCTTTGTGGATTTAGTCTCAGTAACCGATACTGCAAGTATTTATTAACCTTACTGGTTCTTCTAAGTTATTTATATTTCTTTGGTGCTGCGTTATCCTGATTATGTCTGTACTGCCGGTATCCCAGTGGGCCAGTCCGACCCTGCATGCGGACCCGTGTGCACTGCTGAAAGTGCCTACAATAGAAACTGGACCACGGAGCAATGGAAGAAGGTGGCTGGTCTGATGAATCACATTTTCTTTTACATCCATGGACGGCCGGGTACGCGCGCGTCACTTACCTCCCCGTAGAACCTATGGCACCAGGATGCATCCATGGAGGCCGCACCTCACAACTTACAGAATTTCAAAGGATCTGCTGCTAACGTCTTGGTGCCAGATACCACATTTAAATGTTATGGCTGATACAATGCGCGTGAATAACTTAATAGCGAAAATGGGAAATATGATTCAACACTGACATATCAGAGCTGCAGAAAAGATAGCTTTCACCTTTAAGGAGTTGAAAAATACAGGCAATTAGATCCTGTTGCCTGTGCAGTGCTCAGGGGGTTATTAATATCCTTGTGGAAAACACATGATAAGACTATAAAAATGTTTGCGATATCGTGATAGGACATGTGACAAAAATAATATAATTAACTTTTATTTAGCATCATCCTATCCCATATAAATATCAACAAACACTGAGCTATTTTTCTTAAAACAATTAGCACTAAACTCAGCAACATTCAATAACATCATGGATTGCACCTCTCACAAATATTACCACGTTCATGCGTTTGATCCAGTACATTTCCTCGAGTCTTACTTTTCTCCAAAAACAGATGAAGCACTTCTAGAGGAGACTGTTTTCAACACCATGAAATTTCTGCATGACGAAAAAGTCTCAGGTATGATGCTACTATTTAGCTTCATATTTAGCTTCACTTAACTCAAAACCACAGAAATACAAAATTTCTACATTCTTATTAATTGTCAGTCTCTCAAAAAAATATCAGCTACATTTTATCTATGAACCTCAACAACCGTTGGGGTCCCAATTCAAGCTTAATTAAAATAGAAAGGGGGTTACGCTACAATATAGAAACACGTTTATGGCTACACTAAACGTCCGCCTGTATAGAACAAAAATCATAATTATCAGAACAAGAGTATATGTAAGTGTATAGCTACAAAGAGACTCCTGGCTCAGTTAATCTACTAATTAACACTTTATCAGACGTGAATGTAGATGATATTTATAAATACAGAAAGTGTTCAATATAAAGCCTCGCAGATGAGATTCCATTGGACGTGGACATAATAAAAAAACATAATTTCAATGTATTTGTGGATGCTTTCTAACTGGTGTAGTCACAGAGCAGGCTACTTAAAGGACTTATTTTTTAGACCATTGACCATATAATAAGCATCAGGTGCACTATTCCCTTCAGTGACTGTTTGCCTACTTATCTGCATGAAGAGTCTTCAGTTTTGAATCATAAATGGTATCTCCTTCCTACCATTCAGATTACTTTTATTCTCCTCCTCTGTCTACAGTCTGTGAAATGTAATGCCACCAAATTCTATTAGTAGTGATACATTTACTTTCAATGGATACATTTCATGAATATAATGCAAGATCACACGGTGGATTGAATAAAATTGTGTAACCATATGTTGGTTAATTGTATTCAGTCCGTAGATTAAATTAACAAAGAAGCTATTTGTACTTAGAACCTTTAATATACTCTGGTTATTTTAGTAACTATAAATGTTTTACAGCTATATGTACTTATAAGTGAAACAAATACATTTTGCCTATAACAGCTTTTCCAGGTAAATGTTTAGTATTCATCTTCCACCAAATTATGTTCAAATTCAAGGGACTGTATACGAAAGTGGCTCTGGTTTAGAACTGGACTGACATTTTACACAATATGAAGAAAAATTGAACTTGACCTTAGATAAGAATTATTCGGCCCGTTTAGTATGCCCATTTTTGTTCTGTAAAGATTCAGACATTAATCTGTCCTTGGTCATGTCATGTCAAATGCTATATGTTTATCAGCTGTTTTTTGTCTGCTGCAGGTCGTATTAATGGAGACGCTTTGATTGATTTCAGTGTTGGCCCTACTATGTTTCAACTATTAACAATTTATGACTGTTTCAAAGAAATAACTATGTTAGAATTCAATGATTTCTGCATCTCTGAGATGGAGAAATGGAGAAACAGCCACGAGGAAGCCTTTGACTGGTCTCATGCATCAAAGGTTTTGATGGACCTGGAAGGAAAAAGGTTTAGTATTGCCACGTATTTTAAACATAATCTTCTGATTGGTATCGTGATTTTTTTTTTACCTAGAAAAATAACATGCCATTCTGTGACTCATTAACCCATTATGTTAGATCATCACACCAACCAAATAACTGAATTGGCTTTAAGATTCCATTAGTTGATACCGTAATAAGTGTTACGTGTAATCTGGTTCTCCATGGTATTTTAAAAATGAAATTAAAATTCAAAAATTGAATTAAAGATTACGTGACGTGTTAAAGAATTTGCATATTTGCTAGAATGGGAGTTGTTTGTCCATGAATGTGACTGAATTTAGAGCGTTTTAGGAGAGGGTATGGGAGTTTGATTAACTCTTGCATGTGCTTACCTGAAAATGTGCTCAGAAGTTAATTTTAATGCATTAATTCTTCAATACATATGAATATATTAAATAAAAAAAAGAAATACAATTAATTTGAAGGCTCCTAATAGAGTTGCATTGGGTCATTAGACTTGAGTGGTATCCATTTAGGTCAATGGCGTCTCAAAATACTGAATGTTGCTGGTGTACATATATACAAGTTCCCATTTAGCCAGTGACCATGTAACAATTTGCTTCTCTCAGACATGTTTTTGTTTTGTTCTGGGTTTTTTTTGCATGTTTTTATGTCTGGATAGCTCTTTACTAGGGCCTAGGGTCATCTTTTCTTCCTTCCTCCTGCTATGTGGATTTTATGAAATCCCAAAATATAGTATTCCCAAGATCATTGTAATAATTATGTTTATGTAACAATTTATATAAAACATGTTTTTTTTCTTTTTCTAGTGGTAAGTGGCAGGAAAAAGAAGAATTGTTAAAAGGAAAAATTGGAAAAATTCTCAAGTGTGACTTTACTAAAGATAACCCCACAGACCCAGTTGTGCTACCGAAAGCAGACTGTCTCTTAAGTGCATGGGTACTGGATAACATAAGCCCAGATAAAGAGGCGTATATTAGCAACCTGAGAAAAATCTCTTCTTTCCTTAAACCAGGTGGTCGTCTGATATTGATTGGGAATATTAATCAAGTGTATTATTTAATTGGGGAGCACAAATATAAAGTTTTAACTTATGATGAAGAATTTCTTAGAAAGTCTCTAAATGATGAGGGGTTTATAATTGAAACTTTTGAAGCAAAGGAAAGAAAAACATTCTCTTATATTCTTGATCATAAAAAGTTTGTGTTTGTCAATGCGATTAAACAGAAGTGAAATTGTATTAAAATCATAATTTTCTTAATTATTTGAGTTAAATCTGTGACAGCACATACATTGCACTCATTGCACTCATCTGCCAGATTACACATACTAGATTAAGGTAATTATAAAATATATCAGACCTAATAACTAGTTACATTCTGAAGAAATATTGTCAAAATGTATGGTAAACTCTCTGAATAATTTAGACATTTGGTTTGCACTATATATTTATCAATGTGTGGAAGCTGTCGGTATACCTTTTGAATTGGCGTTTCAAATCTGTTTATCAAGTAAACATAATAAAATAATATGTATTGATAAATATGTATAAATGCTTTTATTCGAAAATATAACATACTTTATGAACTAGAAAATGTGTGTCTCTATACCCCCATAAAAATGGGGAGCTTAGATGGGCCAAATGGTTGTTATCTGCAATCAAATTCTATGTTTGTATTCTGAGAGGTTATTACTATTGTTATTATTATTATTTATTGTTTTATATAGCGCCATCAAATTATCTAGTGCTGTACAATGGGGTTGTGGAGAGGTAATTTTCCCACCCAATAAAATATACAACTAAACTAGTACTACATTTATTAGAGACAAAACCCACTCTTTATATAATATGGAACAATAGAAATGTGTTCAAACAGCAAAAAAATAATTTAACCCCTTAATGACAAAGCCTGTACATGTATGGGCTCGAAATGCAATGTTTTCAATGGGTTTAGGGGCCGCCAAACCAAGGGGTTAAATTAGGTATCATGGCAACTAAACCAGTAAAGTGAGGTATTTTCACATATCAATCAACCAAGAGAAGCACATTTTCGCAAACCATCTGGGTGGGGATACAGTATATAGGAGGATCTTCTCTACTCTCCTGTAAGAGCTACTTTTCACATGTTATCTTTTAAGAATTGGGGCACACGACCCAATCTACTCTAACTCTCATTACCGCTACCAAGTCTGTCACAAAGCTGCAGTCTGCAGTACACCACCCAGCGTAAGATGCCAGTCTCGAAATATCTTGTTTGGGTCACTGTGGATAAGGGCAGTGCTTACATAGTTCTAATAAAAAACATAATATTCAGTAATAATCTCTGTACAAGTGGGATCAGCTACAGGGAATGTGCAACTCTGGTGGTACTTTCAGACACTCGGTAAAAGGATGGTTATTATAAAAGAAGAGCTTTGCTTACTTGTCCATTTAAGTATGTGGGGGGATATATTGCCCTATATTACTCCCTCACTCCATCACATACTCATAGGGATGTGGATAAAGGATCACCGGAGCTGCTTATAATGTGGAGCCCACTCTGTAGGTAGCAACAATGAATATACAAAAATGCTCTAAGTGAGAGAGACAGGAGGAACAGAGGCGTAGATACTAACTGGATACAAATGTATCACCCTCAATGATAAATGAGGAGAAAGTGGAAACATCAGCCAGGATAATAGTCAAAGCGGTTATTTTCTTTATTTCTGATAACACCGACCGGTTTCACCTTGATAAGGGTTTTTGTTCACGAAGAAACCGGTCGGTGTATAAGGCATATTTGGGGGCAGGGTGGCATATATAAGGCATATCAGAGGGTACTATGGCATATAGGGGGGTATAAGGGGAGGGGGATGGCATATCTGGGGTATAAGGCATATCTGGGGGGCAGAGGGGCATATATGGGGGGGTAGAGTGGCATATCAGAGAAAAAAATATTAACAAAAAAACGAATCCAATAACGCCACCAAAACAGCCTGTGTCATAAGTGTATGAACACTAGACGCTTGGGTCTATTTACTAAGAAGTAGTGGTCATTCCAGTTAAGGATTATCTTTGTTGAGCAGACTGCACTGAAGTTGCATGCCCTATCAGGATAACAGTTGAAAAATAACTTGCATATTCACCAGAATGGGAGTTGTTTGCCAGGACATGTGTCTATAAATTTTGGGAGTTTTAGGTGAGGTCATGAGAGTTGTATTGGGTTCCTAGGCTTGTATGGGGCCCATTCAAGTAAATGAAGTGTGTAATGCATTCTCCATACTGTTGTTTATATACACGTTCCTGTGTATCCAGTGTCAGTCGTGGATAGATCACCTTTTTATTATTATTTTAATTTTTGGCTGGTTATTTTACTTGGGCCTTAAATGAGGATTGATAGCATTGAGGGCTATTGTCTTAGGTTGCACTCCTTGAGTGTTATGATTGTGAAGGTTTACAGTTTTGCACACATTTACTATACATATTCATGTATAGCCTGGCACGTAATGGACTTAAATGAGCTCATAAAGCAATCAAATATTGCTTTCTTCCCTCAAATGGTGTTGCTACAATGCATTCATAGTGAGCCACTTAACATAAAAAAGTTGAATGGGCCTTGTGTAATCGATCTCCAGCCTGATCACATTTGCCATATTTAATATGGTGGCATCCAGCTGCTTAAAAAGAGCCTAGAATGCGATCAATGATCACCTCAGTCAGTGTTGCTGAAATACCTCTCACAAGATAGCAGTACCCATTGAACATAAAAGAGTTCACAGAGGGTATGGGAGACCGATCAATATATCCCAGCTGACTAATCATTACTTGATTAGTTAAAATATATATATAAAATATATATATGTATAAAAATAAAAAAATGTATAAAAAATAAACATTTAAAAGTAAATAATAATGTAGTCACTTTAAAAAATAATAATACTCCAGTGATGTCACCCTCTCTTACCAGCAGCTTAATTTTAAAAATTAATTAAAATATGTTCCAAATAGTATATGAACCCTGGATGACCAGATTTGAAAATCTGTCTGCCAAATTATACATACTATATTATGGTATTTTAAAATTGCATTAGCCCTATTTATTAGTTATATTCTATAGAAAGATTATCAAGATATATCATAAACTAACTGCTTTGAATAATTTTGACAGTGGATCTATATAACAATATTTGGAAGCAATCAGTATACCTTGTAAATTGGCTTTTCAAATCTTAGTAAAATTTAAGTCAATAGGAGAGAGATTGAAAGAGCGAAGATTGTGGTGGTGAGCAGCCCATAAAATAGATTGATTAACCTTGTCACTGATGTAAATGAAACACAAAATGGTCCACAAAATTGAAATGGTGGTATCAGGCACCAAGTGTATGTAAAATATCTAAAGACATAGATTTTTCAGGCTGGCATCATACAGGCTAATGTACATACTGTTAACACATATTAAAATGTCAGCACTGAACATATACTTTAATAAATCTAATATTCAATAAATATATTAAATGGCCAATCATAAAAAACTTGAAAACAAGCTCTGAGCAGGATTTGGACCTAAGGAAAGTCCAAGCTAGTAGTGCAAAGAGGCATCAACCACTAATTTGATGGACGTAACCTCCAATGAGGAGTGAAATCCAGTTCAACACCTAAAGAGCATATGCAACATATCCTCACTTGACAAACAGATCATATTCTTTGGCTTTCAATACCACCTGTATGCTGATGACACCCAGATCTATCTACCCTCTCCTGATCTCTCTCCTTCTGTCTTAAATCATGTAACTAACTGTCTCGCCTCTGTCTCTACCTGGATGTCTGCACGTTTCCTGAAACCCAAAACCGAACTTCTCATCTTGCCTTCCTCCAACGCTAAGATCCCGCCATCGATTTCCCTCATTGTTAATGGTGCTATCTTCTCCCGTCTCCTCATGCCCGTTGTCTTGGTGTCACCCTTGACTTCGACCTTTTGTTCACCCCCAACAATCAGTCTGTCTCTAAAATCTGCTGTCACCATCTTAAAAACACTGCCCGCATCCGTCCCTTCCTAACACAGCATGCCACTAAGCCTCTTGTCCATGCCCTGGTTATTTCCCGCCATGATTACTGTAACTGTATCTTAGCCGGTCTCCCTCTTAACCATCTCAAACCTTTATAATCCACCATGAATGCTGCTGCCAGAATTATCTTCCTCTCCCATCGCTTCACTAACGTCTCTCCCTTCTGTCAGTCTCTTCACTGGCTGTCTGTGTGCTTCAAGATTAATTTCAAAATCCTTACTCTTACTTTCAAAGCCCTTCACAGCGGTTCCCCTTCCTACGTCTCTCCGCTCATCCAATGATCTCATTCTATCTTCTCAAAGTCTCATAGGATATCCTCTAACTGCTTTGTGTGCCCACTATGTAGGAGGTGAGAGTAGGTTCTCACCCTATTGAGAGTGTGCCTTGATGTGGCAGGTGAGCTTAATTATGCTTTGGCCAATGCTCTCCCCCCGTCTATCCGTCTCTCCCCCTGCCTTTATTCCTTCAAAAAATCCCTCAAGACCCACTTCTTTAAGGATGCTTACAACATAGCACACTAACGCCCTCCCATATTCCTTTAGCTCACCTTTCCTAGTCCCTCTCCTGCAATACTTTTACTAGTGTGGCTGGTCTATCCCTAACAATGGCACTTTTACCTTGTAACTATTGTGTAAT
This sequence comes from Spea multiplicata, assembly GCA_009364415.1. NCBI lineage: Eukaryota > Metazoa > Chordata > Amphibia > Anura > Pelobatidae > Spea > Spea multiplicata. The sequence continues at coordinate 15,537 of VKOC01031208.1, forward strand.
ACACCCTAAATCCCTGTTAGTCAGAGTCTAAAAAGATCTTTAAGGGAGTAAAATTGCAAGATATGAGATCCTGTACCATGTGCAGTGCTGTGGGCGTTACAAGGAGTGTATTTAGAGATGAAATATGCTGGTGAAGGCACATGATAAGCTTAAAAACATTGTTTATAATCTTATGACATAACCTGTGACATCTTTTAAATTAATATTTATTTAGCATTAAACTTTCCTTATAAATTTCAGCAAAACCGAAATAAAGCTATACATGTTTTCAACTTTCTACTATTAAAGATAT
>VKOC01031211.1:0-10460 GCA_009364415.1 Spea multiplicata
AGAAATGCCTTATATCCCTATATCCCATTCTGGCATTTAGCGGGTTAAAAGGCATATTATGGGGCAGAGTGGCATATAGGGAGGTATAAGGCATTTCAGGAGGCAGAGGGCGTATAGAGGGTTAAAAGGCATTTCAGGAGGCAGAGTGGCATTAAGGGGGTTAAAAGGCATTTCATAGAGAACTCTGCCTCCAGAAATGCCTTATGCCCCCCATTTAACCCCCCCAAACTTACTGGTGCGTCTGACTCCCGGTGTGTTGTCCAGGCAGCAGGTAGACGTCTACGCGATACGCATAGGCAACTTCCGCTGCAGCCGGAAGGAGGAGCGGTTTAGCAGCGGGGTTGTCTGTGTCCATCGTGCAGACCTTCCCCCACTGTCAGAGAGAATTCTCGCACCGAATCGCGTAGACGCCCACACGCTGCCCCGGCTACTCACCGGGGACTCAGAAGCACCGGTAAGTTTGGGGGGGGGGCAAGACAGGAGGATCCAGGTCCCCTGCAGCGCTGTGGGGGATCTGGATCTTAGTCTCATACAGCGATGCCGACAGAAAATCCCGCTCCACAAAATAAGAGTTTAAAACTTCAAAATTTTAATGAGACCAGTTAAAACATGATAGACAAAAAAAGAGAGAAAAAAAAAAGAGACGTGCTCGAGTGATTGACAGAAGATACGCCAACGCGTTTCAAACCTTATGGTTCTTAATCATGGCTTAAAAGTATGTAGCCGCTGCCACACCTTATATATAAATGAATTGGTCTAGAGCAGGCATGTCCAAACTTTTTTCAAAGAGTGCCAGTTTTGATGAAGTGAACATGTGCGAGGGCCGACCATTTTGCCTGACATTCTTTGAACCATTAAAATTAAATGCAAATTAACTATTTTATGCAAAGTTTATTGAAAACTGCATACTTTTCATTTTGTGACTTGGATGACAAATCTAAACAGGTGTTAAAACACTCTGCCTTTAATATAAAAAAAAACAGATCTATATTTGGGCAACTTATCTGGGGGCCCTTATACCTCGGGCAGATGCAATAGGTGCAAATCATGCCACACATGGAGATTCTACACCACATAGTAATTATGGTGCATGTGACAAATAAAAAAACTTTTAACTTAATAATAGTAACGCATTATACTCAATAAATGTATACTAAATCATTTCAGTAGTTCATGCCCGAAGGAAATCTCGTATCAAGACATAGAATCCAAAAAGCCTCCCTTAGGCGAAGAGCGCGAGACCAATCTCCTCCCCTTTTGGGGGGGTGAACACGTTCTATGCCTATCAATTCTAAATCTGATGTGTTAGCATTATGTATTTCATTAAGATGTTTAGATAAACCGGACATAGACCGCAGCGAAGAAAAAGCTATATCTGAGTTATGTATGTGTTCATATACACGTCTTTTAAACTTTCGGTAGTAGTGCACCCAACATATTGTACATTACATGAAGTACAAGTTGCTAAATATATAACATGTGTTGTATCACAATTAATGAAAGTTTTTATAGAGTAGCTTTTGTGATTACTTAGAGACTTAAACAAATTAGTTTTCTTAATACAGCTACACAAGTTGCACCTGGGTTTAGAAGATTAGTAACAACCTTTAAGATGTAACCAACTGCGTACATTGTCACGGGTTGAAAAATCACTAGGAGACAATTGATTGCGTAGTGTACAACCTCTTTTTGCCACTACTCTAACACCATTTCTGAGAATCTCACTGAGGATATCATTTTCATATAGCACCGGTAAATGCCTAATTAAAATATCCTTTATATGTGTAAACTGTGTACTGTATGTAGTGGAAAATGTAATATGTTTTAGATTATTACTACCTTCTTTTCTGGCCTCATAGGAAGGAGTAACACCTGAATCTATGGTGAATAATAAATCACTACGTTTTTTCGAGCTCACAATAGTTTAGTTTGAGCTCTACTTAAGATGGTATTAGAATAACCTCTTCTTCTGAGTCTATTAGTAATGTCATTACATGTGATATCGTAACTCAACTCATTTGAAGAGGCTCTTTTAGCACGAATGTACTCACCTACAGGGAGATTACGAATTACATGTCGAGGGTGGCAACTGGATGCATGTAACGTACTGTTTCCAGATGTGGGTTTACGAAACAAAGACGTGACCACCTTGGCTTCAACCACATCACCAGTTAGACAGATGTCTCAAAAATTAACGGTATTTCCACCCCATGAATTGAATTTAAGATTCAATTCGTTAGAATTGATATAATGTAAGAATTTATCCGCCTCTACACGTGACCCTATCCACACTAGGAGGAGGTCATCTATATAATGGCCATACCAGACAATCCAAGATGTAAATGGATTGGCGGTCGCATAAAGGTGACTCTCCTCCCAGTAGGCCATGTAGAGATTCATAGGACAACCAGTGATTTGAAAATAAAAGTTACTGTCAAACCATGAAAAAATTATGTTCTAATAAAAATCGTAAAACATATGACTGTAAAGAAATACTATATGTACTATATTTTTTAGATGAAAATTAACTGCAACCAAAGCCTGTTTATGAGGAATGCAAGAATAAAGTGAGACAACATCACATGACATCCATGAACAACCATCTGACCATGGTATAACATTCGTAGCTGATAATAGGGATTTAGTATCCCATATATAACCCATGGTGCGAGTAACTAAAGGTTGAAGCATTTCATCCACCCATGCTCCCAGTCTCTCATGCACTGACCCTATCCCCGCCACAATAGGGCGAATATATTAATATTGTTATCACACTCCTATCATGCCCAGGTTCTAGCATTTACTGGTTGCCTGGGCATGATAGCAGTGTGATTGCTGTTAACAATTATATATATATATATATATATATATATATATATATATATATATATATACCTGTCAGTGTGTAATCTCATGCGCTTCCAGAAATAAAATGTGGTCACCCTTGTGTGTGTGTATGGGCAGTGTTTGTAAGCTAGTGTGTGTTTATGTGTGTGTAAAGGCAGGGGAGTGTGAGGGCGGTGTATGTGTATACATGTGTGTGTATGGACAGGCTTGTGTAAGGGCAGTGTATGTGCATACGTGTGTTTATGGGCACGTGTGTGTGTGTGTAAAGGCAGTGTGTATGCTCAATTTGTGTGTAAGAGCAGTGTAGGTATTTGTATGTTTGTCAGTCGGTATGTGTGTGTAAAGGCAGGGTTGTGTAAGGGCAGTGTATGTGTATATAATAATAATAATAATAATTATATATCCGTGTTAATGGGCAGGTGTGTGTAAAGGCAGTGTGTAAGGGAAGTCGAATGTAAGGGCAGTCTATGTGTATATGGGTGTTTATGGGCAGTCGTGTGTAAGGGCAGTATATGCGTATATGTGTGTTAATGAACAGATGTGTGTGTAAGGAAGTTGTAATAAAATAACCTCTGTATAATAAAAATAGCTGGGGGGCACAATTTTCCATTCTTACCTCGGGCGCAAAAGGAGCTAGCGACGGCTCTGTTTACAAGTTTAAGTGTTTAGGAGCTAGTTTTATATATACATTAGAATTCATTTTGTGATCTACTAATGTTTAGACACATTATTGGAGAGGGCATTTTCTTAAATTTACCAGGCTTTTATTTCCATCAAAATATTTAAAATTTCCATATTGTAGAACTTCCCAAAAGGCAGGTAAACTTACAGCAGCAGAAACAATCTGAGCAGAGACTCCTTTTAGCAATGTGTGATGCATCACAGATCCATGGCGAGAAAATGCATCTGCAAGCTTCTTTTTCCTGCAAAACCATAGACACAGCTGTTAAACAAGGGTCTGCATAACAGAGATAAACAAAGTCACAGAGAAGACAGTAATCTGTAATAAACATCTGATGTATCTTTTAAGATCACTCATGACTCCCTAATTTATTCCTATTAAACTAAACTATAACAACACGTGACAATGGCAAGTACCCCATTTTTCTAAGGGGAGACTGGATATGCTCTCCATTATGGGTATGTGCATTAAAGCTAAAACTTTATCCACCATTAGTGACGTTCTCTAGCCCAATCTAGGAAATTGAAGTGCTTACCTCTTGAGAGCCCTATCACCACTGTCCGAACTGGCCAGTGATGAGGTATCACAGGAGAGTGTGTCAATGGTTTCCACGTTTAGAAGAACAGGGTCTTCTGGTATGAAAGGCTCATCTTCATCATCAGTCTAGGAGGATAGAGGCAAATTATGGATGAGGAAGAAGTCCACAAAATTAAGGAATTTATTCTACAAGAGTTTTTTTTACATTCAGCAGTACTGGGACTGAAGTTTCTAATGTTTTATTTAAACATGGAAACAGAATCAGACTGCAGATAAAAACATTCTGTACCAGCTAGTTTTTTTTTCAGCTTTAAGCCCTTAAGGACACAGGTTTTTCATACCAGCTTACAACTGAGGTTCCTACATTTTTGCTATGGTTTTGTTCAACTGTAATTCCCCTCACATTTAGTGTGCCCACACATTTTGTTCTAGTAATTACAGGTGAAATATAAAAATGTATATTTCCTAACTAGATGTTTTAAAATGTTATATTAATTTAAAATGCTTTGTTCGTAGCCTTCATAGCAGCCAGACCACACAACAAAGCATATATTTTTTAGGTACGGTAGGTAACCTATGGTATCTTACTAGGGGCATTTTGGCACTTAATGCAGCCATTTCCCTGCCAATCTCTGCCAAACCTTGTAAATTTTTTTCACAAACATGTTGCAGAATCACAGTGGAAAATATATTCAGTAACACTCCCTGGATACAGCCATATCATACATACACAGATACATCATGTTTTGGAGATGCTATGGGGTCTATAATGGAATATGCACATTTCATTTCAACTCAGAATTGTTACAGACTCTTTTACTGTAATTAACACATTTCTCCACTTACTATGAGTAGGTACACCAAAAAAACTTATTAGCTAACCAATACTATTTTGTATTAACACTAAGTGCTTTGTGTGCTTATTATAGTGTTCGTCAGCCTCTCTCCAACTCACTATGGAGAGGGCAGAGAATATAGACAAAAGGAAACATTTCTTTTGTCCATTGAAGGTTTGCATCCATTAAATTGGATCAGCTGTATGCAGCTTCTACTGCCAACTGTACTCATACCTGGGCAATTTATTACACGACTAAGATTTCTATAGTACATAAGCACCTTATAACTTACCTCGTTTAAGATGCTTTCCAGCGTTGGTGGTGTGTCTACCTGAGGGATGTCAAATTCTTTGTCATCAATCTGAAAGGTGACAATATTATCATGGTAAGAGAAAAAATATGCTTGTTTTTTTTTCTTTTGTTCTAATTTGTTGTTCTTAATACATAAAATGGCAGTAAAAGGATAGTGCAAGTTGTCTTAATTGCTTTTTGTTGTTTATTTCTATATACATCACAATCAAACGGCAACAGAGTGTCAGACATAATCTTTGCTCCTTTAGAATAATAAGAAACATAGAATTTGGCAGCAGATAAAAACCAATTTTTTAATTAATTCTTACCAGCTCCTGCTTTGTATCCAACTCCTTATCCTCATCCAGAAAACTTAAACGAGTTTGAGATCTATTGAGATCATCCTCCAGACTGCCAAGTAAACCACTCGGTGGGCTAGCGATTCTCCCTGGCTCCCAGCCTTTGGCACCAAGATCATCATTCCCTGACTCTGACTCCACTGAAAAATAAAGAGTTCCTTGCTTTCATTGCATCACAATTTGATATTTTCCCGGCTACATTTCTAAACAATATGGTTGTTTTATCTTAGCAAGCAAAGGGTTCTTCAGCCTGCACAGCATTTACCTTTATACTACCATATATTGCCTACCTAGTTCATAGTTATTTATCACTACTTCAGTGGCAATTTGCTAACAGAATAATCTCATGCTTACGTTTTGGACAGTGTCTCTATAAGCAAAACAAAGTAAGCAAAAAGAAAATAGCCATTGTCATTAACATTTAATATTACTGTTCCTGGTTTCCAGTTGCATTTCAGCTGGTACCATTTGTCCCAATAGTGAATTCTCTCTATAGACTTGACAATCTAGCTAAAAGTGTATTTTCTCAAACGCAACACTGTGAATCAATAGGGGGGAGGGTTGTTGCTTTTTTGACCAGCTAAGTTCTGCTGACAAAATTGTTGCAGTTGACTGCAATCTCCAAGGACACACTTGACATTACAAACTTGGAAAAGAGTCATGAAAATGTTGCTTACGTCAGGCCTACTTTAATTTTAGGACATATTAAGTATTTTTGCATATACATTCAAGGGCAACCAACACTATATTTAACTATTTGATACACACCTTTCTCATAACATGTTATCTTCTAACGTTATCAAATGCTTAGACAAGTGTGAAGGGAGGGTCAATGTTTAATGAATTTTTTTTTTAAAAAAGGGGGGCAGAAGATTAATATGCTTTAAATGAGCCCCTTTAAATTGAGAGTTAAGTAGGGAGACAATTATACATGCATACACACTACCTGCACCAGTTTTAGCACATCACAACTGATTTGTGCTCCATCGAGCATCAATTCATATTTTTCTTTTTTTTTATCACAAATTAGGCCTGCATTAACGGTATCAAATTTCAGCACTGGTTTGTATTCCCATATCTTCCTTTCTCTCTGTGTCTGGAAATTCTTCATTAATATGGTGACCTTTGTATCTTTAATACTGTGTCCATGACAATTTTATTCAACATATTTATAAATGACCTGGCAATAGGCATTGAAAGGCATGTTTCTGTGTTTGCAGATGACACTAAACTAGGTAAAATAATACAGTGCGAGTAGGATATTACGGTGCTGCAGAGTGATCTACATAGACTGGGAGAATGGGCACACAAATGGCAGATGAAATTCAATGTAGATAAATGTAAAGTTATGCACTTCGGGGTAGGGAATGCACAAGCAAACTACACCCTAAGCGGTAGTGAATTAGGGATAACGACAAATGAGAATGATTTGGGAATTGCTATAGACAACAAACTAGGCAACAATGTGTCATGTCAGTCAGCAGTTGCTAAGGCCAGTAAGGTATTATCGTGTATAAAAAGGGGCATCAATTCACAGGATAAAAAATAATTTTGCCTTAGTATAAATGAATGGTAAGGCCGAACCTTGAATATGCTGTGCAATTTTGGGCACCTATTCTAAAGAAGGATATCATAGAACTAGAAATGTTGCAGAGGCGGGTTACAAAATTAATAAAAGGAATGGAGCACTATAGTTATGAGAAAGGTTAAGAAATTTAAATCTGTTTAGTTTAGAAAAACGGCGCCTCAGAGGGGATATGATAGCATTATATAAATATATTCGGGGCCAATACAAACCATTGTGTGGAAATCTATTCATAAACAGGACTATGCATAGGACACGTGGTCATGCGTTTAGACTGGAAGAAAGTAGATTTAGTCTAAAGCAGGGGAAAGGGTTATCTACAGTAAGTACAATAAGGATGTGGAATTCTCTAACTGCAGAGGTAGTTTTATTGGAGTCTGTACAGACGTTTAAACAGCAACTGGATGGATACTTGGAAAAACATAATATTCGGGGTGTGAGACTGTGACCCCAGGGAGATGATTAGCATGGCATCTGGGTACAGCTGCTATGCAGATTATACATATGGGTCCCAATTGGAGAGCAAGGTGGGCCAATGCTCCACCCCAGGGATCCTTATGTATAATCTGCATAGCAGCTGTACCCAGATGCGATGCTAATCATCTCCCTGGGGTTCACAGTCTCACAGGGGATATAATCTTTAAATATGGGGAAACAGTTTATTGCTCCAAGGAGAAATCTGCCATTTTTGGGTCAAGAAGGATTTTTTCCCCTGGTTAGTGCAAAATTGGAAAGAGCCAAACTTGGGGTTTTTGCTTTCTTTTGGATCAACAGCAACAAATTAACAGATATAGGAAAGGCTGAAATTGATGGACGCATGTCTTTTTTCACCCTATATAACTATGTAACATGTTAGCAGAAGTGGTGTCCTACAGCTATGTCTGTCCTTTTTCTGTTCACATTATGTCGATATGAATTCATCAACCGTTAAAGGTCTGGTTCATTTGAACTACAGGTAGTCAGGCGCTTTCCCATGAAATGGTGTGCTTATTGCTGTGCCATCCTTGTTCCCATAGCTGTGCCCATAATCTGTACGTAAAAGTCAAAATTTAGTTGTATGTCTGAACTTAGAACGGCTTCATTCGTTATGATGTCTTGTTGTAGGTACTTCCAGCATAATTCAAATCCATATTGTTGGGTGATGTTGGTATCGAGGGATTCAATGTCCATAATGGGTAGATTTGTATCATCGGAGATGAGGCCGGCAACTTGGGTTTTTTATTTTTTCAACAAGAGGTTTCAGGATGATTCTTACCCAGCCTGAGATGTTATCTGTGAGTTATCTGTGTTTGCCAGTTCCTGATATTATAAGCCTTCCAGAGTTACCATCATTGTGAATCTTGGGGAGCATATAGAAGGAGCTGTTTTTTTTTTGCTTTCTCTGGTATTAGCTCTTCTAAGTATTAAGTGTTATCAGAGGGGAGTTTTCATATATTTTTGGTGAGTTCCAGTTTGTTGTAGTGTCTATTATTATCTGTTATCATGGCATCTGTCAGTGGGTGGAATATATTAGGCAGCAAGTGGCCATTTCATCTTCAAAGCTGGTGTGTTAGAAGGAAAAACAGGCAAGTGTAAGGATCTGAACGACTTTGACAAGGGCCAGATTGTGACGGCTGTATCCCCAAAACCGCAGCTCTTGTGGGGTGTTTCCGGTCTGCAGCGGTCAGAACATCAGAAGTGGTCCAAGGAAGAAAAAGCGGTGAACCAGCAACAGGGTCACAGGCAGCCAAGGCTCATTGATGCACGTGGGGTGCAAAGGCTGGCCCATGTGGTCAAATCCAACAAACTAGATACTGTAGCTCAAACTGCTGAAAAAAAAAGAATGCTGTTCTGATAGAGATGTGTCAGAACACACAGCGCATCGCAGTCTGTTGTGTGAGGGGCTGCATAGCCGCAGACCAGTCAAGGTGCCCATGTTGACTCCTGTCCACTGCCTAAAGCGCCTACAATGGGCACATGAGTATAAGAGCTGGACCACGGAGCAAGAAGGTGGCCTGGTCTGATGAATCATATGTGTGCGTCGCTTACCTGGAGAACACATGGCACCAGGATGCATCCATGGAGGCCCCACCTAACAACTCAACCTAAAGGATCCAGTGCAGTCCACGCCTTTATGGTTAGGGCTGTTCTGGCGGCAAAAGGGGGACCTACACAATATTATGCAGGTGGTCATAATGTTATGGCTGATCGGTGTATTTCATTTGTGTGGGTATACTAATAGAGAGTGAAAAGTGGGAAGTTGCAGTTGAAGAAAGATATAGTAAAAACATGAAAAATTGTGCTAGTTGTGAAGTGTAATATAACAGTTAAAAGTCTAACACTGCTCAAAAAAAATTAAAGTACAAAATCTTTGTTATGTACATACTTGAATGAACTATATTTCTAATTCTGAAACAAATTAATGATTTGTTCTAAATGCACTACAGACTCCAAGCAGGAAATATATATATACATGTGTCATGTGATTACACCTTTGAAATAAGATGTGAAGTGGCAGACAAGTGCTGCTAACCAAATGTTCTTGATAAATCGATCATCAAGCGTGACCACCTCTATAAGATTCAAAGTTGAACCTGTTTGCTGGTCTGGAGCATTCAGGTGTGTGTTCAAAACAATGCCAGGGAGGAAAAGCATCAGCAATGATCTTAGAGAAGGAAATTGTTGCTGCCCATCAATCTGGGAAGCATTATAAAGCCATTTCCAAACAATATAAAGTCTATCATTCTACAGTGATAAAGATTATTCAAAAGTGGAAAACATTCAAGATAAATGCCAGTTTTCCCAGGAGAGAATGTCCCAGCAAATTCACCCCAAGGTCAGACCACGCAATGCTCAGAGAAATTGCAAAACCCCAAGAATTACATCTACAGGCCTCAGTTAGCATGTCAGATGTTAAAGTTCATGACAATACAAAAAGACTGAACAAGTATGGTTTGTTTGGAAGGGTTGCCAGAAGAAAAAAAAAACACATGGCAACAAGGCTTAGGTTTGCAAAGTTGCATCTGAATAGACCTCAAGACTTCTGGAACAATGTCCTTTGGGCAGAAGAGACCAAAGTGGAGGTTTTTGGCCATAATGCACAGTGCCATGTTTGGTCATATACCAATCACATAAGCAGTGTTGCTGACATCCCTCAATATAACACACCCCCCCTACCCCGATCATCTTGTGATTGAGTTCTATCCAGGTTGCAGGTTGAATGTGGGTACTGCATTCAACCATGCAAGGTCAATGGAGCCCAGCTTACTAATCAGTGTAGGTAGATTAGTAAAAAAAAAAATTAAAAATGAATTTTAAATTAAAATATGGTAACTTATAAATGC
>VKOC01031212.1:0-20406 GCA_009364415.1 Spea multiplicata
TTACTAATCACACAGTAATTATAAAGCTGGGCTTTTTTGGCCTGCATGATTGATTGCAGTACCAGTAACCAACATAAATAGACCATCTAGAAACTGGGTGCCATCATCTTGTCAGAAGCGATCACACAGACCACTGATGTGTATTTTTTGTGTTGCTGAATGCCACAATATCGAGACAGATTTAGACACACGTCTAAACTCGTCCCTGTAGACAGGCGTCGCCATATTAAATATGGGGTATGAGACCACTCCTGAGATCACACCAGGGTCCAATATTTTTGGGTGTTGCTGAATGCCTCAATGTCAAGGCATTGCAGCAACAGCGGATGAGGGAAGAAAGCATTCTGTGATCCTTTTCTAAGCTTGTGTAACCCCAGTACGTGCCGTACGTGCTGCTTAAATTACATTGGTTTTCTGGAATTTTCCATTGATTTTGCCTCTCACAATATGGCATCCATTCGTAAAGCAAACACATTTCCAAGAGGATTTTCTCCAGATCAAACCCCCGGGAATTGCAGCTACTGGATTAAATCATGCAAGCCATTGGAGCCCAGCTTTTAAATCACAATGTATATATATATAAAGAGAATAAAAGTGACAGGGAGACCAAGCAAGAAACATAGCCAGACAATACATACATGTACAGGAGACAACAAAGAACAGGGAACAAGGCAAGGAACACAGGGGAAGGAGTGAGGAGCCAGAATCCTCGGACACTTCTCCTTTAAGCAAGGATAGAAAATCTTATCAGGGACATGGGGAGAGGAGAAAGCAACCGAGATCCTCAAATGATTCATGGGAATAAAGGGCAAAGGCACATAAGAGGCAGACACACATGAATACAGGAACTAACCTAGAACTATTTCATAAAAATTGGAGATTCCGTCACATCAAACCATACCTGAGACTGCAGACTGAGACAAACATAACGGGTGGGGCACAACTTATAAAGGAAACATAAGCTGAAACAAAGAGCAGAACTACAATTCAGGAATCAGAGGTTCAGGACAGAGCAGGAATGCAGGAACGGATTACAGCAAAACATGGGGACTGAGGCAAGGCAGGGAAAAACAGAAATATGTAGCTCCGCAGCCTGGATGGACCCTGACACATAGACTTGTACAGAGAAATTCATGCTCACACACTCTTATACATAGAGATTTATGCTTACTTACACTTTTACATGGACAGCCCTGCTCACATACACTTATACATAGACAGCCATATATACATACAAACATACACATTCATGCTCATTAACTATATCAATATGCTCAAATAAACTTATTCTTAGCCCATTTCAACATATATATATATATATATATATATATATATACAAACATACACATATATGCCCATTAACACTTATACATAGACATTCATGCTCCTACATACAAACATACCCTCACCCAATATAAAGTGGAGCCTTGTCAAATCTACAGGAGCATAAAACGATAATTATAAAGTTGTCATAGCATAGTTATAAAATGCATATATATGATATCCTTCAAAGAAAAGTATAAGGATTACTTTATGGGGGCTTAAAAGGAACTGCCCCATGGCTGCAGTTTAAAAAAAACTAGCATTACATACATCACACATACTGCACTTAAAAACATCCTTTGGGTGCCTGGAAAGTGGACAGTTATTTCCACTCAAACCTGTGCAACCTATGGACTAACTTGCAAAATCTAAAGTTGAAGGATATGCTTGCAAACAACTTATCTGTTACTGAATATATGAGTATGTTTTCCGAATGATAACCATTTTGATGAAACTCATCAGATGTAGGTGTATCTTTTTTGTTAGCAAGTACCTTTTTAGTTACAGATGTAATCCTAGTGCTTGGAAGAAAATAATATATAAAGAATAGATAGAAAAACTTACTATACGCATCCTTCTTGCTTCATCCTTCAGTTTTCCATTAGTAATTTTACTCATGCCATCAGACATATTTATCTGTATATGTGTATGTATGTATGTGTATATATTATATATATATAATATTATATATATATATTATATTATATATATATATAATGTGTGTGTGTGAGTGTCTGTCTGCTCTTTCTTTCATATGGTATACAACTTAAGCACAGGAATAAGCATATTTGAAAAATGCTAATTTAATTTTAACATATTGAATTTACAATGGGGAAGTGGAGCTTCATCGCAACACTGTTAAAAAATAAACAGAAAAAGTAATTTTCCAATTAGTTTGCATTTCCACAAATAGAGTGATGCAGAAGTAATTCAGAATTGCTCATGAACCACTTTGTTTTTAACAATTAAGTACTTTAGTGCACATGCTTCTGGGAAAATGCTTAAATTATCTCTCAAAATAGCGAAAGTGGTCTACATCAAGTAATTAAAGACCAATGCCTGTTTCAGACTTAAAATTGCAGTGTATCATTACGTTTTAACGTCAAGCCATCATTAAAGGCAGGATACAATTAACTTTGCATAATTTCACAGCAAAGAAATAGATATAGTCACCAATCCTTGAATAAGATTTTCAAGATGTAATTTCCCTTTCATGAATAAGGCACTGAGTATTTATCTCATACAAGTATTCAATCAAAGAAGTTTACATTTATATATTTAAAAAAACTAAATCTATGTGTATAGTATGTAAAATGAGTAGTTAATAATTTTCCTATTGGCTTATGAGCATCAACATATCTCACAGTGCTGTACAATGGGTAAACAGGACATAAACAAAGGCCTGGTAGAAGATACCACAGCAAGAGTAAGGCTAGCAAAGGTGATGCAGTGGTAGAAGAGTTAACCTGTCAGTTCCCTAGAGAAGTGGATCTTGAAGTATTTCATAAGGAATAATAACAGGGGAGAGCTTGATAAGCTATACATAAGATATTTTTACTCACGGAGTAATGGGAAAAGTTCTATGAAATTTCCCATTTAATACTCCTTTTAGGGCACTGGGCCTTTGGACTCAGTCAAATGACACTTTAAGACTTAAGTTGTGTTGTGAAATGTTCAAGTTAATTCTTGTGAATGTGTTTTTTGTGAGATGGAGTTTTGAGTTCATACAAGTTGACTTTGCATTTAAATACCTCAATCTGAATTTGATAAATTTCACCCAAGCATAAAAATAATTAAATCAAATTTAAAAAAAAATGCACTTATGCATTTGGGTTCACATGAACTTTTTTTAATAAAAATTGCCTTTTTGTGCATTTATACCAATTTCTGAAAATGAGGGTGATCAGTAATGAAACTTTTGGAAAAAGAATTGCAAAAGATGCCAAAACTTCATTAGGATTGTAGAACTCTTTCTTAACCTTGGAATGGTGCTGCTTTAAGTGAAAGGTGAGTCCAGAAGGTGTCTTAAAATGACATGTTTATCTAAGAGGCCACTGTCTATGAGAAGGCATGGAGCCCACCCATATCTATAGGAATAAAATGGGGAGGGAGTAGAATGGGGGAGGGGTTTTGAAAAACAAAAGCAAAGGAGGGATATGTTTCCTGAACATCTCCTTATCCCCTGTGCTTTGGGATACCTACCCTATTTTCCATGTTGGATTCCTCAATAACAGCTGGTTTTTTGGAGTATGTAAACATGCTCCCATCCACCAGCAATTTTATGTGGTTGAAGAATGCATTGCATAGATTAGAATGGATGTGTTTGTGTTTACTTTTGCAACCATGTTTATTTAAAGTTTTGCCTTTTATGGATATAAGGTCACTTTCTTATGGTGACCACATGTCCTTGATTGCCTGGGACAGTCCCACAATGCATTGTCCCGGAATCAGTGGCCTCCCCAATTGAAACACCATCCTTTTTTTGTGCAGGGAGCACTGATTGACGCGGAGGAGAGAGAGGGGTGTCAAACAGTCGCTCTGTGCCCCTCAGTCTCCTCTGCGAGGCCTCTAGCTCACTTGCGGTGCTGGTATTTCATGCTGAGCACTGGAATATGATGTCATATTCTGGCACTCAGCAGTGAAGCAGCACGCACTGCAAGGACTTCTGCAAGGTAAGTGAACTATAAAGGGGGAGAGGGATATATTAAGAGGGAGGGGGTACATAGTGAGAAGAGGAAGAGTAGAGAGTGAGAAGGGGAGGAGATGGGGTAGACTAGTGAGAAGAGGGGGTAATAGTTGAGACGGGAGGGAGATCGGAGTAGATAGTGAGAAGGGGAGAGGGCATAGATAGTGAGAAAAGGGGGAGAGGTAGCTAGTGAGAAAGAGCGTAGTAAGAATATTGAAATAAATAAAGAGTGAGAATGAGTGAAAGAATGAAATAATTAATGTGTGCATGAATTGTGTGAATGAGTGAGATTATGAATTAATATGTGCATGAATTGTGTGAATGAGAGATTATGAATTAATATGTGCATGAATTGTGTGAATGAGTGAGATTATGAATTAATATGTGGATGGATTGTGTGAATGAGTGAGAAAATGAAAGAATGAATGTGTGGATGAATTGTGGGAATGAGTGAGAGTATGAATTAATGTGTGGATGAATTGTGTGAAAGAGTGAGAGTATGAATGAATGTCTGGATGAATTGTGTGAATGAGTGAGAATATGAATTAGTGAGAATGCATTAATGAATATGTATAAATGCTGTGTGTGAATAAATTATGTGAATGAAAGTGTGAATTAGTGAGTAACTGTAAAAGCGTTCATGTGTATCATACATGTATAATTGATTTGTGAAAAGGCAAAGATGGCACAAGCAGGGGGTTTGAGCCTTGAGGACCAAGATGGCACAGGTGATTTATGGGACAAAGACAGCACAGGCCAGGCTGTTTGGTAACAAAGATGGCAAGTCCTATGTGTATTATCTGGGTGTTGGTCAGGTTCGATGTGGGCAGTGTGGATACCAGGGCTAGCTTTGGCGTGTGCAACTGTTTTGGATGCTTTCCAATAAAGCCTTTCTTCAATTGTTGAACTGCTCCAAATTATATCAATATAAATGTACGTGCACGGAGAGGAAAATAAGACACACGACACACTCTGGGTCAGGTCCAAAATCACTCTGCTTTATTTTGTTTATATTATAGATTATATAGTGTCCAGAAAAAGGGACGTCAGGTTACGTAAAGCTTATTAATTGGTTAATCCTGAAACTATGCGGAAAGAGGCAGAAAGGCAGAAAACCGTTAGAAACAAATATTAGATACTTTCCTGCAACGAGATATAGCCAGGATGGCGCTTGCGGTTAGTAAAATATAGATAACTGAATACACTGCTACTTGCGTCTCTCACGTATCTGCGTGAGGTGTAACCCTTTATTGGTCGAGGCCAGCTTATATTCATTAAAGTAATAAGCGTTTCTTGCTGATATATAGTGGTTCCATAACAGTCCCCCCTTGGAAGTGGAAGGAGGGCAGCCGGATTGAGAACATTGCATCGTTGAATAGTAACATTGTCGGGCAACAACAGACTCCCTTGGAGACGAAGATGACGCTGAGCAGTGAGATGTCTGGGTTGAGTCTGTTGTAAAATAGCTGAGATGTCATGTGGAGCTAGAATTGTCAAGGGATGTCCGAGGACAATATCTGAAGTGACGTCCAGAAGACAGCTGGCAGCGTGAATAGCCCTTACACAGGAAGGTGTCGCGCGAGCAACTGGGTCCAATCGTTTGGAGTAGAATCCGAGCGGACGATGTCGACCACCGTGCATCTGAGTGAAAACACCTGTGGCATGGCCTTGCCGTTCCATAACATAGAGACGGAACGGAAGAGAATAGTTCGGAATTCCTAAAGCTGTAGATGAGGCAATCATTTGTTGTAGAGCGTCGAATGAGTCCAGTGCCTCTGGTGTTAAATAAAAAATTGCTGGTAGTTCTCGAGGTATACAGTCATAGAGTGGTTGCATTAGCACAGAAGTGTCGGGAATCCAGGGACTACAGTATGAAATGAGACCCAGAAAGGTCTGTAGCTGATGTGGAGTTTCTGGCGGAGCCAACTCCAGGATGGCCTTTTTTCGTGCCATTGTAAGGTGTTTACGGCCTTTGGTAATACAATGTCCCAGAAAAATCACTTTTTGAAGGCATAACTGTAGTTTCGATTTGGAGACCTTACAGCCAGCTGTAGCTAGAAAATAGAGTAGGTCCAGGGTAGTTTCTTGACACGTGGATGGGTCTGGAGCACAAAGAAGTAGGTCATCCACGTATTGCAGGAGCTCAACTTCCGGGTGAGCGTCTTGCCATGAAGAAAGCACAGAAGACATAGCTTTGCTGAAACTGGACGGGCTGTTTTGAGCTCCTTGTGGCATCACCGTCCAGGTGTATTGCCGACCAGCATGTGTGAATGCAAAAAGATATTGACATGAAGGGTGTAATGGAATGGAGAAAAAGGCATTAGCAAGATCAATTACAGTGAACCAGGATGCCGTAGATGGAATACTGGATAGAAGAGTATGTGGATTTGGCACAATAGGGGTATCCAGAACCGTGGCTTCGTTGACAGCGCGTAAATCTTGTACCATCCTGTACACTGGAGGTTGGCCTTTGATCTGCTTCTTTTTGACTGGATACAGCGGAGTATTGCAAGGAGAAGTAGTAGATATTATTGCACCGGATTCTAGGAGTGCAGCTACTTGAATAGATATTGCATCTAGTTGGGCCACTGATAAAGGATATTGGGCCTTGTATGGAAGAACATTAGGATCCTTAAGCACAACTTGTAACGGTGGGACGTTGAGACGTCCAATGTCCATAGGTCCAGAGGCCCATAGGGTAGCTGGCAGATGGTCTAGCATGGTATTCAAAGAATTAAATAGATCATCCCAGGTTTCGGCACCAGGATCATGTACTACTGCCATAAGCATGCAGGTTTCTTCAGGGGCAAGGGCAGTGTTGAGAGTGACAGTTCATTTGTCAGTGAAAGTAATATTGGCTTGGATTTTGCTGAGAAAATCCGCTCCTAGAAGATTGAAAGGGCAAGTGGCACTGACCACAAATTGAGCTAGAGTAGATGAAGGCAGATGTATTGAAGAGCTTGTGACGGGTAAGGGGCGTGTGAGTGGGTTGTGTTGAACCACGCCTTCTAACCCACTACAGGGGAGTTGTATATCAGATAGCCAGGATGGTAATACATCCGTCTCACAAAGCACGCTACGAGCAGCGCCAGTGTCAACAAGAAATGAGCAAGGTTTTCCGGCTACATCAAGAGTGATCTTAGGGGAAGGGCCGGAAGGAGGGAAGGAGACGGCCATACAAATAGAGTCCCCCTCCTCCTCTGAGCCCTCTTCTTCTAATAGACTGTCATAAGTGCCTATTTCTTCATCAGTGAAAATAGGTTGGTGCTTAGGCCTAGCTCCCATCTCCTCAGCATGGAGAACAGGTGGGTCAAAACCCACCAAGGAGAACTGTGTGTGTTTGGGCTTAATTCTTCTTTGGGGTTTAGTTATTGGTTTCGGTCTAGGTAACCTTTTTCCCTTTTTAAGTACCATACTGCTGTCGGCATCGGATTGGGTTGGGGCAGCTGTTGCGCCCTCGGTCGTATCTATTTCCTCCCCTTCTGGACTGTCGCCTGGGCCCATCATCATTAACGGGACAGTAGTGCTGGGTGTAGGTACCGGGGGTGTAACTACGGGAGGAGTGGGTGGAAATAGTACTGCTTGAGGTTTTTCTAGTGTTTTGCCTTCCTGGAGTAGTAGGCCTTCCTCAGCCTGGTGTTGGGCCGGAAGCATAACAGCACTAGTAGATATATTTTCCTTCTTTGTTTCCTCACCGCTTGCCATTATCATGATTGGGACCATATGTCTGGGTGCTGTAATCTGGGTAGGTAATACAAATGTGCCATCCGGATTAACTACTGGGTACAATGACACTGTGGGAATAGACATAGAAGATAACGGAGCTGGAGGTAGGCCAGAATTTTGGGCGTTGTCAGTTAACAAAGATGGCCCCGATGCCTGTACCGGATATAACATAGAAGGCGGGGCAGGCAATTGGTGGGGATTTTCCACTGAAGACAGTTGGTGAAGTGCGTCACAAGATGGCGCTGGTGTCTGTGTCAGACACGACACAGTAGCCGAAGTAGACGGGGGGCGGGGGGCCTCACAGTACAGACAAGAGCGACGGCTTCCTGACGTCATTGCATTACAGGCTGGGCAGCTCCACCCCTTGTCCGACGACTCGGCGCCATTATAGAGCTGTGGCGTATAAAACATTGGAATTTTACACAGATATCTTGAGTGCTTTTCATCATACATTTCTTCGCCATCTAACGATTTAAATTCTTTGCTACAATCTAGCCAGATTTTAACAGTATCTTTCAATCCGTCGTCGTCTAATTTTCCTGCTTTTTCATTTAGGAGGTTTTGCCAGGTGCAAATTGATAAGGTTCCTCCTCTGGGTACTTTATATCGTTTTTCCAACTTAGATAATTGCTTAATGTATCTTTTCCCTCGTCTGTCAGCAACTAATTGGGAGGGAGTACAGAACCCACTTGGAACGCTGTTATCGTTCCCCATTCCGCAACGGTATCGTAACCTTGTCCGCAACCGTCCGAAACCTTCTGATACGAGCGAGGCACACACACACTGTAGTAATATTATGCACTGGGGACAGGCGACTGGGCTGTCCAAAATAGTGTTAGTCTTACGGCACCGTCTGGGATCAGAGCAACTGGGTTGATCAGGTGTAGACTTGAAACACTTTACCGATTTCTACAGTGTGCTAGGGACAGACGACTGGGCTGTCCAAATTAGTGTTAGTCTTACAGCACCGTCTGGGGATCAGAGCAACTGGGTTGATCCGGTGTAGACTTGAAACACTTTCCGAAACCTTTCCGAAACAGTGTGCTCGCCAGCAAAAGGGAGGCTCCACAGTTCAACAAGTGATTATACACTAGATTTACATGGGGTTCTTTTATTGCCTCTCGAGGGTGCGTCAACCACCTGAGTTCCCTCCTCCGAATACACACGTGAGTAACGAGAGACACACAAGGTAGATAAGAAACGATCTTACCTTGTAACTGGGCTGCAGTCCCAGGGTCTAATCGTCAGCTCACGGTGTGAACTCTCCCCGGGAGGGACCTCCGACAGGTACGGCTTCCTCGAGCCCCACGTTGGGCGCCAACTGTTTTGGATGCTTTCCAATAAAGCCTTTCTTCAATTGTTGAACTGCTCCAAATTATATGAATATAAATGTACGTGCACGGAGAGGAAAATAAGACACACGACACACTCTGGGTCAGGTCCAAAATCACTCTGCTTTATTTTGTTTATATTATAGATTATATAGTGTCCAGAAAAAGGGACGTCAGGTTACGTAAAGCTTATTAATTGGTTAATCCTGAAACTATGCGGAAATAGGCAGAAAACCGTTAGAAACAAATATTAGATACTTTCCTGCAACTAGATATAGCCAGAATGGCGCTTGCGGTTAGTAAAATATAGATAACTGAATACACTGCTACTTGCGTCTCTCACGTATCTGCGTGAGGTGTAACCCTTTATTGGTCGAGGCCAGCTTATATTCATTAAAGTAATAAGCGTTTCTTGCTGATATATAGTGGTTCCATAACACAACCTGTGATCAATGCCTGCAATTTAGGGGTTTTAGCTATACCTTAATGCTGAGTTTTTATGTGAATTCCAGATGATCTGTTGCTGCAATGCTGGGTTTGTGTGTTTACCAGATGTCCTTTTAATTTACTACATTTTGTGAAACATATGCAAGTGTCATGAACTGGGTCTATACAGACTACTGTAAGGACCCACAGCCCCCAATGATGGAATTTCAGGAGTCACCGTTCAAGAGCGGAGACACAGGAACAGATGCAGGGTAACCACATCTGGGCCATCAGGATTGTATGGCCACATACCTGGATGCTGAAATAGCAGCGGGAGGTATCCAGTAAAGATAACAGGATATAGAGATATCTGGCAGCTAAGAACAGAAAAGTCACTCCTCTGCCAGGGCACAGGACAGGACACCCCTCTGCCGGGGCACAGAACACCCCTCTACCGGGGCACAGGACACCCCTCTACCGGGGCAACAGAGTACAGGGCTGACAAGACCGATCAGGTAACACATAAGACTATACAGAAATTACAGGACTAAACACGATAGACTAGACAAGGACATGAATAGAACCCCTTTGTAAGATAACAAGATTGGAGATTCTGTCACATATTATGCCCATGGCATGCTTAGCCTACCACTATGCCAAAGTACTCCAATATATTGGTGGGTCCTAACACTAAACCCTGCCTACTGAATCAATAATAAACAAACTAAACATTGAATCTAAACACATATCAGAGAAAGACATACCTATAGACTGCAGACTGAGACAAACATAACGGGTGGGGCACACACTAAGGACAGGACTGAAATCAAAGAATCAGAAGTTCAGGACAGAGCATAAGGAAATCCAGGAATGGATTGTAGTGAGACAGGGAAACTGTAGCGAAACAGGGGAAACCAGAGGTAGGCAGCTCCACGGACTGGATGAGGCATGACGGCAAGCTGACTACTGCAATCTATCCCTGATTGCCAAATCATGCCTACTCAACCATTTGTACAGAGCCACTAGACTTATTAAAGCTATTTCTAGGGTCCACAGTCTGCTAAAACAAAATATAGAGTCTGGGAAACATGTTAAACCTTTGTACTTGGACTGATCAAATTAAAGAAAAGTTGCACTGTATGCCCTGGTGAAAAAGTCTAAATATGAGAATAATAGTGATATTAGTTTTTTGTTATCTGGATTCAAATATTGCTTTATCTTTCAGCTTTCATTTTAACTTTAGCAAATACACAGTATACTTTAATAAAGAAAAACAAACTTTTAGATTGCCATGGAGTTATTTGTGAACTCTGAGCACAGCATTTATATTAACAAAAAAATGACCCTCATAGGAAGGAGCATAGAATAAACTTTTAACTTGTTGCATTCTCATTTAAGATATGTGTTCCTTGATGAAACAGGGTATGCAGATATCCAGTACTCTACTTTTTAATAAATATTATGAATAACCATAGATATATGCAATAGGGTGATCTTGACAAGGAGATTGTTTTGCTGGTGGGATACCAATGTTCCATCAGTATTATTATTTAAAAAAAATACTTACAATGGAATAGATTCCTGCTGACATCAGTGTGTGTTCCCGCTGATGTTGGGGAGGTTCCCGTTGATGTTAGCGGGAAACACCCCCATTTAAAAGGAAATGCACACGGAGGAGTGCGTGTCAAGACCCCGCTTCCATGACCTGGAGGATTCGGGGTTTAAACCCGGAGAAGTGGTGCTTCATCTGGAGATCTTCGGGTCTAACCTGGAGAGTTCCCAGGTATGCTGATGACCATTACATAAAAATCATAATAAGATGGAGGTGCTTATTCCTCTGTTACCTTAATGTTAAAAAACTTAATTTAGAGCTCCTCTTTGTATTTAGTGTGACCCAATGAGCTGGAACACCAGGTTATGGAATCATGAGGTGCAGGGTAGAAAGGAAGTCCTCTATGCAGTATATACTAGACCTCTTGATGCAGTAAAGATCAATTCTTTCTTGAGTAAGGTGTAGGAATAAATAATTTGAGGGAACATCAGATGTTGGATGGTTGCTGTCCTATTTGCTATATATATATGATGTGATTCAATAATTTGACTATATCAAATTATAAGCCAAAATACAGAATGGCCATTCTATGCTAAAATCAAATGAATGATCATCCCCGGCCAAAATCTACGTAAGCAGTAAATGACCCTATCACACCACAACATGCACCATGAGAACAGCCAAACCAATTTACCTTCAATAAGATCAAAAGAAAAATACAAATTGACACTAGAGCATGCCGTTGTCACACTGAACGTTGATTGCAGCCAATCATGGGAAGGGAAACTTGCAATCATTCAAAAAAGCCTGCATACACTCCTGCAAGCCCATTAGACAATGACCTGTGTATAGATGTCTGTTGAGCTTCAACACAGGACTAAAGAGCAGAGGATATTTAGAGAAGGAGAGTGAATAAGGGAGAGATAGACAAAGAGAGTTAACACCAGAGGTATTGGACAATGGGTTATAGGAGAAAAGTGTTGCTCAGTAAATGATACATAATACACATTTGCAGGGGCGTATCTAGAAACCACTGGGCCCTGATGCGAAAAGTCCTCCCGGACCCCCAAACTTCAAAAGCTAATCTGTGCTTTCCTTGTCCCTTGCCCCCCCTCCATCCAACATAAAAGGTATGTAAATTACACACACTTATTGATACTCATTAACACATCCATACACACACAATTACACATCCATGCTCTCACGCACACACACAGGTACACACCCATGCTCACACACAATTACACACCCATGCTCACACACAAAAGTACACATGAATTCTGTCGCTTAAGACCCTTAACTGTGGCATTCATGGCCCTCATGCTACAGGGTTTGTCACATTATATATATTTCAAAAGATGGTCAGCACTCCAGGTCTTTAAATTAGCAATTTCTCTTTATTCAAAGTCAAGTCGACATTTCAGTCATTAAACCATAAAACAGGCTCACACCAGCATTCTCACATGTTCCAATAAAATGTATTTGTAAAACCTCTGTCAGTCAGTGTACTTTTGTGACGAGTTTATGCTTTTTCAAGGCTTTGTTTAGTGTTTTCTTCTACGATACCTGACAATGCTTACAAATATTTAAAGTATCATCAGATACATGGCAATAATAGGCTTGAAGGTTCAGAGGTAAGTAAAGTGGTCACTTTTTCATAAATGTATTCTTGTTCAATAAAAATGTTAGTATTAGTATACGTCTGATTTACTTTATATCTAAATAATTTTTTGCATTAGAAAACAAAACTCAAATTGGAGCTGGTGCCACAATGAAGGAGACAATTAACCTGTGTGTGCATGTTAATTGCATGATGAGCATGATCGGAAAGCACTGTGCCTTGTTCTGCAATATCGATAATGAAGATCGTTATGGCGGGTTGACAAGCCTATTCCTTTTAGAGACTAATTGGCAAGGATTACATATGAATGAGATAAGCTATAAATTGATGTGCTCTCCTCAGCAACCATCATTGACATAGTACAAGCAGCGAGAGGATACCGGAGAGCAGGAACGTCGTGGGATAAGCCGAGGTCAGGATACCGGAGAGCAGGAACGTCATGTGATAAACCTAGGTCAATAACGGGAGAAAAACAGGAACGCGTACTGAGAACGGCACTACCGAGATTGAGAGTCTGAGAGTCTCTTAAATAGGCATAGGATTGATGTTACGTCACTTCCTCTGCGGCCATCTTGCGTGTGACGTATGGGTAATCTCCCAGTATAAGCGGATGTAGTTCCTGCCGGAGCTGGCGTGGGGAGGAGCGAGTCCGAACACCGGAGCAGATCCTGTCTCCTGGCTGCGGTTGCCAGGAACACATCGTGGAGGAGGGAGGCGGCTGTCGTGGCGGCTGCTGCTGCTGTGCAGAGCCAGAGGGTCCCCCCCTTCTTCGTGGCAGTTGCGGCTGCTGAGTAGAGGTGGGGGGTCTCCCCCTTCCTGGCAGTGGCTGCTGTGTGGTCTTCCTCTCCCTCGTGGCGGCTGTGGTTGACGTGCAGAGGCAGGGGGTCTCCCTCTTCCTCGTGGCAGCTGCAGCTACCAGCGAGGACCGTGGTAGCCGGTACAATAGGCCCAGGCGCATGGCTTTCCTCCTCTGGGAACGCATGCATCCGCGAGAGGGCGTAAGCCTTGACATTCTTGGAACCCGGACGATAAGTCAAAACAAACGGAAATCGGGAGAGAAATAAGCCCATCTGGGCTGTCGAGGGTTAAGACACTTGGCGGATTCGATATACTGTAGATTCTTGTGATCCGTCAGAATCAACGTGGGAACTTGTACGCCCTCCTGAAGATGACACCACTCCTCTAGCGCGAGGATGACTCTTGTATTAAGCTCTACTCATCCCACTAATAATTAACTCTTTCAATGCTAACTTTGAGTTTTATTATGCATTGTTTATATTTTTATGGTCTTAACTATATATATAACATAAGACATAACTATTCAGCTGTGACTTTTTCTTTTTTTATTTTTACAGAGGTTTTGCTGAAGAATGAAATATTTGTTTAATGAGCGCCTACACAGGTCACATATATTTTTCACAGGACACGTCTTTGACAGGACATGTCCCAGTAGGTTGATGTGGAACCGGATAGTAAAGAGCAGCAAACAAATGCAAACAGTCCAATTTGGGAAGAGAAAAGCCGTGGTCAGACAATCCGGGGTCTGAGCAGGCAGCACAATATCAGATGTCCAGAAAGTAATCCAAAGGACAATAAAGCAGGAATCAACACAGGGGTGCAGGATCGCAGGAACCAGAAGAATGGCTGGACTACTGAAAGCTGGGCTTCAGAATGGCCCTGAGCTGCAGGTATTCTGGGGATTTATAGACTGTCCCTGTTGCTGAGGGAACAAAGGTGGGGCTTCCTCCTTCATTATTTAATATCCTGGGGCTGTAGGAGTATCTCTCCAGCCTCCAGTTAATAAATGCTCTAGGGGCATGCACATGTCACGCCTCCTATTGATCTGGATGCGCTTGCCAGAGCATGCACTGTTAATAGTGTGGATCAAGGCACGCCCGCGAATGTCGGCAAGTGGCTCCACGAATGGCTGTCCTGCAGGCACGTGGGGGTGTCCGGGATCTGGCCCTATCCCTGGTGGACTGACCCGTAGGAGTGGAGGTAAGGGCTGGTGCTGGGCTTCCATGAAGGATGCGGCCCTGGGCAGACAGAAATCCACTCTTGACTACTTGTGGCTGAATATGCACGTTTTGATCGACTATAGTTTCCCTAAAAACTTTTGCTTTAATTCGTGTTCGTTTTCATGTTCGCCCGAAGACGAATGCACAAGTCTAGTACCAGGTGCCACGTTGTGTTTCACAATGAGATAGAGATATATTTCAATAGTAGAATCAGTCATGTAAAAAAAATGAAAACACTAAAATGTTGCTTGGATTTTAGAATGAAAAACCTAAATTGATTGTCTAGCGGACATAAGGCTGGTCTGAAATTAACAGCAAAAATGTGAAAATGGTTACTTGGGGCAATTCAATGTAAGGTCCTTCAAACATGAAATGAAAATCAGAGAAATGCAATTGAAGATTACATTAAAGGGAAATAGCTACATTTACAACACTTTCAAATATCTAGAGCTGTTTTTTTTGTTTATACAATGTGTGAGGAAAATTATTGAGTTGCGAATATAGTCAAAGGCTTATAACAACAATACTACAATATTACTGTTTTTTTAATCAAAAGTTTTTGTTTTTTTTTATCAAAATTTGTACCAGAACCCTATTTATAAGGATATTTGCAGCTAGAGAGCTAGCGATGTGATTGTTAGACAAGAAATGGGCAAATAAACGCTTGCTGCTCACTAAGCTTCAGGCTCTAACTATAAAAATGTAGAAGTCCAAGAGTCTCACTGTTGATTCATTCATGAATGCAGTGATGTATGTTTATATGCTATATAATTGGTGCCAGGGGCATAGCCAAAGATTTCCTCATAAAATGCACATGGCTATGGCTTATTCTAGCAAGAACTGAAATTATTTTGTGGACAATGAGTGAGCTTAGGCTGAATGTTAAAATAATAGATAACAATAAATTAATCTTTCTCTGGACTAGGAACTCATATTATTTCTCAGTATTACAAATGGGAAATTAGAGATATTTCTTTATAAAATGTCTCTATTCTGATTTTAATATTAGTGGTCAGATTAAAGTATTTAGTTTGCTATAGGACTAAAATAAATTGCTTAAGTATACATATCCAATCAATACTTTACCAACTAAATTCATACTTTCTTCTGTCACAGTCGGTAGGATTTAGTTAAGTTGCTGGACAGTCTTATGGACAGGTTTCCCTTCAGAAGTTTCTATCCCCCCTACCCCTTCCTAAGATCCTTCTTAGCTTAAATCACCTAATATTTTGGGAGGGAAAGTACTACCACACCTCAACTATGTAATTCACTTACATTCCTCAAAAACACCCACAATTACCTGCAGGAGCCAATATTGGTACAATTATAATTTAAATTTTACTTTAAAAACATCTGGGCAATGTCATTAGATCACCTCTGAAATTAACATGGAGCCATTAATCTAATAGATAGATAACTCCATGCATGAAGTTTCCAGACATTCAATCACCATATATCTTCTTAGGACAATGGAGTATAGAGACTTTTAGAAAACTCCCTTTTACTTAGCTTTGAGAATGAGGCAATTTGTGCTGTGGTTAAGTGAACTCCTTCATCATGCCAAGGGCATACAGTACAATATATTCATATTATTATTAAAATCCTTTGTTTATATACCGTATTTATCGGGGTATAACACGCACTTTTATAACTAAAATAAGAAGAGGAAACCCTACCTGCGTGTTATACGCCGATAAATTCTACAGCTGCATGATTTGCAGCCGCGTCTCCCTCACTTCCGGTCCGGACAGGGGTGCGTGTTATACGCCGGTACGTGGTATGCGCCGATTAATACGGTACTTTCAATTAAGCAAATAAGCATATAACTCATGCAATATTAATAATGAAGATAATACTAGTTAGATATATAATTCTCAATTTGAACCTTTATTCACCTCTTTAAAAAAATGTAGTGATTTCTTTAGGAGACATAACAAATTCATATATATTTTTTTTATTTTATTATTTTCCAAAGAAATAATAAATAACAAAAAGAAAACCAACATATCAATATACAAACCAGCATAATAATCATATCTAAACCAAAGAATTACATCATCCAGTAAGGGGGACAAAAAAAAACAAAAAAAAAAACCCCACACATTGAAACGTACTACCATTCACACATTGGAACTCAATACTTGTTGTTTACATATCGAAAATTATTAACATTCTGCAGAAAAAGGCAAACCCCAACCAGGTATCCCAGATTCTATGAAATGTATTAATCTCCTGACGTGTTTGGTAATAACCCCGCTCCATTTGACATTGAAATTTGATCTGATTTAAGATGTTCCCAATAGGTATTAAGTCTTGCTGTTTCCGGTTCCTGGCAACAACTATTTTCATAGCTAAAAAACATTGTATGACCAAAGCCCTCTTGTTGGGGGGTATAGTGGCCATATTAAGATCCAGCAGTGTCTGTTCCGGTGAGGGTACCAAACTAATGTTTATAAGGTTAGAAATAATACTAAATAATTCAATCCAGGTCTGTCTAATCTTAGGACAGCTCCACCATATGTGACTGAAAGTCCCTTATTCCAGCCTACATCTCCAGCAATCCGATAGGGAACCTGGGGTAAATTTTGCTATCTTAACTGGAACTAAGTACCATCGTAACAGAACTTTATAATGTAACTCAACCATTTTTAGGCAATGCGTAGTTCTTTTAATTTCCAGCATGCTATTTATCCATTGCTTTCTCTCTATATGTAAATTTAATTCCTTTTGCCATGAATCTAGAACTTTTACCTTGATAGTAATTTCCAGTAATATGTACCACTTCCTCAAACTGTTCATAATAAGTTTACATGTCATGTACGTCATTTACATGTCATGTATGTCATTTACATGTACGTATACATGTCATCAATCATGTTCCTGGGGTCAGAATCCCTCTTTATGTACAAATGTGATTTTAGATAATTTTTGATCCTTAATACATTGAAAAATTCTGAGGTTTTAAATTTATATTCACTAGATAGCTGATTAAACAATTTTATTTTCCCCAAAGATATGATATCCTTTATCTTGCTGTTCCTATAGATATTCCAATGACAAAGGCTTAATTGGGGAATATTTCTCTGTAAAATTTCTAAAGGGGATGAGGTCAGTATGATATCTTTCATTTTAACGCGTCTCTTAAATGTTATCCAAGCTGCTAAACAGCTTTTAATTGAAGTCGGCATAGTGCTTATTAAGGCTTCCATCTTTTTTTCATGTAACCATAGCATACATTCTAAATTAGATGTACTAATGAGTTCCCGCTCTATATGATACCAGTCTTCCTCTCTACTTTGTTTATATTGTATCTTCAAAATGTGATATAATATACTGACTTGCACATATCGTCCTAAATGGAGTACATTTAGCCCGCCTCTGTCTTTATTGGCGAAAAGAATATTTCGCGATATACAAGGTTTTTTATCTGCCCATATAAATCTCTCAATATTTTTTTGAAATAATCTAATCCACATTACAGGAAGTTGTATTGGTATCATCCTTAATAGGTAGAGCCATTTAGGGATTATATAGGCTCTTCCTATGTTCATTCTGCCTAACCATGAGACAAATAAGCCTTTCCATTCTCTAATTTGTTTACACAGATCTTCCCGCAATCCTGAGTAATTAATTTCTATTATTTGGGAAATCATGAGCGGGATAACAATCCCTAAATAATCAATTTTACTGACCTCCCAAATAACGCTCTTCCAAGTTATGTTTCGCCGAATCTGCAATAGATACTAGTGTTTTAGATATATTTAATTTATAATTCGAAAATTTACTATTATTTGAAATTTCCTCCATCACTGAGGACAATGAATTTTTTAGGCCATAAAGAGATAACAAAACATCATCAGCATATAGACTAATTTTGCATTCTAAGTCTCCGATCCTAATTCCTTTGATGTCCATGTTATTCCTTATTCTAGATGCTAATGGCTCCAATGTCAAAACATATAAAAGAGGAGCCAGAGGACACCCCTGTCTAGTGCCATTAGTTATCCCAAACCGTTGGAGTTTATCCCCTGTCCTATTACTCTAGCAAAAGGTTTCGTATATAGGGACATCACTGCACCAATACATTTATCTACCAGGTCATAACATGATAAGACTTCCTCAAGAAAAGACCAACTTACTCTATCAAAGGCCTTTTCGGTGTCTAGGCCTAAAAATATGGAGGGAAGTTTATATGTTGAAACGTATTCAACCAAATACGTCCAATATTTCTTTAATGGGCTATCCAACTGAGCAGCTATATCTTTTGAGACCTTAGGAAGTTTAGATTCTACTAAGTATTTTTTAATCTGATCTCTTTCTTGACATTGTCCTGGTATGTTGTACAATTTAGAATAGAAGTCTTCAAACGCTTTACCTATCTCTGTTGGACTATAACAGTGATTTACTCCATCTGTTATTTTGTATATTCTTGATTTTAATTTATGCTTTTTTAGTTGATTAGTAAGCATTTTATCTGCTCTGTTGCCCACATAATAAAATTTTTGTTTTAACTTCATTAGGTTAATATTAGCCTTGATGACCGATTGTTCCTCAATCTCTTTTTTTAACTTGGATTATCTTAGATATAGAGGCAGCCTCTACTGATTCTGCACATTTCTTTTTTAGATGGCTCAGGGAAATATATAACTCAGCCATATTCTTCCTGTCTTTTATTCTGTTTTGGGCCTCTTTCTGAATAACGTGTCCTCTCAGTACGCGTTTATATGCTCCCCAAACACTTCCCAAATCAATATCCTCAGTTACATTTTCTTGAAAAAATTGAGTTGTAATCAGGAATAATTCCTCAACGTTTTCATTACTTATCATAAATGTATCCATGCTCATGTACCTATGTTATACTTTCTGGTGATTTTGAGACAAACTGGATCGTAATCAGACCAAGCTGTATTTCTTATTGTAATCTTTTTTCAGTCTTTAAGGGATTCAGCTCTTTCATGATCATGTCTATCCTTGAAAAGGAATGATGTCTATGTGAGAAAAAAGGTAAAATCTTTATCTAGAGGTCTTATGGTTCTCCATACATCATAAAGTTCATACTTTCCCAAAGTATCACACAGAGCTCAAGATTGACCCCTCTGTCTTTGGTCGTTTCTAATTGGATTTTTAATCTGTTTGTCCCATTGTTGGTCAATCATGCAGTTGAGTGACGAATGACGAATGATTTATCACCGTGTACCTTTTATTATTTAATCTTAGGATATCCCCCCCCCTCATGTGAGTTTCTTGGATACTACAAACATCGATATGTTCTTTGAACACATACTCGTTCATAGAAAAACGTTTCTGAGGGGAGTTGAGACCTTGCACATTTAGCCTATTCATTTTAATTAGGTTTTCCATTCTGCATATATCATTTTGTAGTTATAATGATCGGGTTCCAAACATATATCATACTCACACACATTCTCATACAACCAACCTAAAACAAGGGTTTTAAATACCCTTGATACCCCAAAACTATGTAAAATATAGGGAAAAACTAGTAATAACCCCATATACATAGTTTTTTTGACGTGAAGGGAGTGGCAACACGGACAGGTCAAGTTCTTATAATCTATTGTGGAGAGAAGAACAAAAATAAATAAATAAATGCATATGTATATAGTATGTATACTGTGCTGTGCTATATTTGTCACTACAAATTTGTGGTGTTATATTTCATAATTTGCATAAATCCATATCAACTAGAATCGTATATATAT
>VKOC01031214.1:0-20602 GCA_009364415.1 Spea multiplicata
CAGAAAACTGATCACGGGATGGCTCCACAGAAGCTGAGAAAACCCAAGTGGACTCATCAGGATCAGGACACATCTGTAAAATGAAGCTGTACTGCAGGTCTGCACACCAAGCCCAACCCGACTTGTACATGCAGAGAGCGGCACAGACACATCTGGAACACTTGGTATACACGAAGAAATCAAACTCTGAAAGCAGAACAAGGGATGGCCTACGCCTTGCCATTTGGAAGGGAAAAGATTTTTAATGTCCAAGCGTATCCCTGACGGGTGGGAAAAGCCACCACCGGAACAGACGTGCAAGGTGTACAGACTCCTGAAGTCGCACGCAAACAGAGCGGGGTATGATTGTAATATAGGATTAACAAAAAAAAAAAAAGTGTGTGTATGTATGTATGTATGGCAATGTAGCTGTATGTATGTATGTATGTATCTAATATATATACACATATATATATATATATATATATATATACACACACACACAAAAACACCACTGAGGTACACTTACAACTAATGACATCAGTTAATGCTTTCTCCCAGAGACCTTTCATGGAGTTTTCGGTTGGTGGCACAAAGGTTGTTAACATGACAGAGTAGAAATGCATAAAAGAAATCACAATTGTGTGTAAGACCTTTTGGTTGGTTGTCGCATCCACTCAACACTGTTAATACTGGCTGAATATTAAGAATATCTTGGTAGCACAGAACATATGGCGCAGAAGAACTTGCTACATCTGAGCATAATGAATTATATGTGCGAGTAAACACACAGGTATCCACGTATCCAGCTATAAAGCCTGCGCACCCTGGCATCTAAACCAAGGTCTTATACCAGAGTATAACAAACAATACATTCCCATGAATTTAACATCGAGGCACCGGGATGGAGTCCGAGAAGCCTTGGGCAATAATGTGTGTGAGATATCCATACTGGATCATCTGTGTAATAATAAAATCATACACTGCCGAGCGTCTCGGCTTATCCTACTCCTTGCTCTCGTCCACTTCGCACCTCACCAATACTCTTAGAACACAGATGTCCTTATATACGAGGATATGCGCGAGTGCGTGTATACAATATACATACACACTCATATGCAAAAATACAATTATTTAGGTTAAACACAAACAATATTGGAAATGTATTCTCTGTACATGTACATGGCTGAATGTTGTGTGTGGGGACAGTGAGACAGACAGAACGCAGATCATGTAGCAGAATGCACGGCCCCCAATAACGGTGCAATTTAACCTGCCACATCTCACCCTTTCTTCACAGCAAGAGACCTGCCCCCATCAAGAGGTGCATCCACTAAAAGCAAAGATCAGAGCTTCCAGTTTCACAGGCGAATGTGCTGCGTATTCTATCAACACACAGACTAAGTGATTTCCACGCAGCATCCATCCCTGCCACTGAATAATTCAGCCACATCAGTTTAAACCGTCACTAAATGCATCTCTTATGTTCCCTTCATCCTGGAAGGAGCAGCCCAACACCTCCTCTTTCACCCTGAGTTTTATGGCATTAAAACACCCCTGCAAATTGGAGAGTGGGATAGTCCAACCACTGCAGTGTCTTATTGCCTTGAGTCACATGTTAGAACAAAGGAGGGGAAAAACAAAACTAAACACAAAAAAAAAAACAAACACAAAACAGCAGGTAAGAGAAAGTTTGGGTCAAAAAGGTTCTCCTAGCCCCTAATAATGCCATTTACAGGGCAAGATGAGCCTGTTCTGATACCAGTGTGTCTCACACTAAGGCAACTTAACTCAGTCAGCGAGGTCAACTCTTATTGCACTAGGGCCAAACACCAGTGTGGACAACTACTGCCCTCAAAAAGTTTTCTTCATCCCTGGCTGCCTGAGAAAGCAAAAAAGCTTTTGTACTTTACATCTTCTTCATTCACCCCCAACCGCCAGCTGACAAACGTAACAGACTTACGTCCCACGCCATAAGAACGCCACGCCGCGGCGCACCAGAGGAAGTACCAACAGACAGCATTAAGTTAAATGGGATTGTAAAAATAAAACTATTACAGTAAAGAAATGTGTGATAAATCAAAATCAGTTTATCTCCAATTTCTCACCCTGTGAAAAACTGGCAAATGTAACATTCCTACAACCTACTGAAAAGTCAGACGGGGTAAATAGCTTCAGTGTATCCATGAATATTGCAGCCCGAGAGTCCTCCGTGTCAAGGTAGCCCACCGCTAGAGGACGCGCGGGGGAGAACTGCTTTACATAGCAGAGTTTGGATTGTTTTCACGGATGACCTGACTGGTAATGCTGATTGACAATGGGTAGACTGGCACCCGTACCCTGTATTCTTCCAGCTAGGGGGTGGGTATTTGCCTTTAACTTTTATTTCCTTGTACCCACAACTACCCCCAGTGGTCCCAATTGTCCCTCTGTTACTTCTGAACGTCGGGGACAGAGGTACGTTCTGTTTCACTCCACTTCTTTTAATTGGGATGGGAGTGCTCTTGAACGGTTATCGTTATGTGGCCACGTGAGGAGGGGAAGGGATGGCCACAAACTCACGAAGGATGTTGCGAGCCATCTCGATGTTGTTATGGGCAATCAGCAGGGCCTTGTTTACATCCTGTTGGGAATAGCCCTGGTTTAACAAACTCTCAATCTCGCTGGAAAGTGGACCTGGCACGACATCCCCACTTGCTGCAGGTCTGCGCTCAGAGTTCATCCGTCTGGGGAAGGGTTTAGGGGGACGTTCAGGAACCTGAGAAAACTCCAGGAGCCCTAAAAAACAAACAAAAAACAATCCGACTGAACCCTTACGCCAAATTTAGTGAACCTTTATTGATAAATTTAGAATAAAAAAAAAAAAAAGGAAAGCAAATGTAATTTAGAGATTTTACACAAATTGTAAGCTTGTTTGAGGACGACTCTCCTTATATTTTGTTGCCTCAAGCAAAATTGTTAAGTTATACACTATTTGTTATGGCCGGTTTATACATTGTACAGAGATGCGAACTATGATGGCACTATATAGAACATAGCTCTGCTTGGGTTGTTCTCCAGAACCACCCAACTTGCTTTGACAGCCCAGTGGAATGCAGTATATACGTGTAAATAGTTTAGTATTTTCTTATGGACCATATGAAGTTTTGTGTAGATTAATGGAAAAAGAATCCTACATAAAACCATTTTAATATGACATTTAAGCTGAAATACTTGGAAAAAGCACTTTGTACGCACGCAACTAGACCTGTCCTCAAGTGGAAGTCTTACTTGATCCAGTATCCAAACAAAATGAATCACACAGTTTAGTACAATGTATGCCTTGCGAATTCCCACCTGCTCCAGGATCCATGCCCATTGCTGAGGGGCTGAAGGCAGGTGTGGCATTAGAGATATCAGAGAGGGTCCGGCGAGCAGGAGCCATAGGTAAAGGGGGCTTTGGTATATCATATCCATTGTCCTCATCGGCCTCTGGCCCATTGTTGGTAGTTATAGGACACTCCTCTGCTGCAACAAATGCAAATACATAAGCATTACTAGGCTCGATCTGGTACAAATTGTTTAGTGCAAGTCATAGAAGCAACACCCCTGACAAATCTTCTTACTCCATCACATAATCCTTGTCTCTTTCGATAAGTATCTATATTTAGAACCCACTTTGTAATCCTCACTCAAACCTGTGATGCAGCATAGCATTTTCTTGAACTATGAAAATACAACTTGCAGGGTTTCTTTTTTTTTATTCTTTAATTCCCCTCTAACACACTTTCTACCGACAACTTCTACCCTGCCGTTCATTAGGAGACAACCTGGCAAACTCTTGATACTTTGAGATTTGAATGCCTAATTTGGTAAGGTAATTTAGATAAATCCCTTATAATTAGTCTGGCGAAAAAGTAGAAAGGAATATCAAATGCATGTTTTAAGATTATCTTCCACACAGTGTTTGGTAAGTGGTGGGAAGAGCTTTGCTCTCTTCAAAGGTCAGGTTTGTCATACATGTTAGGCCAACCAGTCATCGCAGATAAAATGAATCACGGACGGCTTGCATTTCCAGCTTACAATATTCTAATTAAGATCAAAGAACATAACCAAGTGCCAGAGAGTCCTTTTCACTCAAGATAGCATAGCATTATTTGTTTAAAAAGTGACTTTTTGAAGAGTAGCATGATTTAGAACTTTACAACCTGATGTGAACTAATCCAAGAATTAGGGATCGCTATAAATGCCCATAAATGTTTTTTATGTCTCTTTAGCCCTAAAACATCTATCCATTTTCCTGATACCTCAAAAATATACCACCTTACCTTCCTCTCTCTCTGGCTCCAGAAGAAGAGGTGTAGCTTGGCACTGAATGTTGTACATTGTTTCATAGGAATCTCTTTCCATCAAATGCTCAGGCAGACTGTGGGGGATAAAAGCAAAACAAATTCTAGTAAGGATGCCCATCTAGCCAACACAGCGCCATACCTGCTCTAAGATGCACCCACACTAGTGAATATGTACCTTCACCAACTGGGGAGAAAACCAAAATTATAAAAATTCACAAACCGCATGCCAGGCAGTGAATCCATTGGCCTCCTTATTTCAGGTTTTGGTACCACGGTCGGATTTACGGGTCGTGATGACGGGCACATGTACTCAGAGTCTTCACCACTATCTGAATGGTCCCCTGCTGGAGGCTTTGGTACCAGAAGTGGCCTAACGGGGAAAAAAAGGATGAGGAGTCAAAGCAACATTTAACCAAACTTTGTTTCAGTCAAAAACCACAAAACCAGTTACCAAGTCTTCAAGATCGTATTTAAATTAAATAGTATCTTCATCAATCTGACAAGATAAGGATGAATGGGGTATTTTTGGCTTATTACCGGGTTTTCACTTGGATTGATGTTGCAGTTTTTTTTTTTTTTTTTTATATAGTGGTCCAGAAGTGTAAAGAACTGCTCTTACTTGCCCCACCTAGTGGCCACGCGGTGCATAGCTGCAGATCATACTTAGAGACGTGATGGAACAGAAAATAGTGATCTGTACTGCAAAGAATCCCTTTTTGGTAACACCTGCCT
The DNA here is from genome assembly GCA_009364415.1 of Spea multiplicata. Lineage (NCBI taxonomy): Eukaryota > Metazoa > Chordata > Amphibia > Anura > Pelobatidae > Spea > Spea multiplicata. The sequence goes on from VKOC01031214.1 coordinate 5,043, forward strand.
TCCCCCCTACAGTGCCTACATTTTAATACACCTCTGTATCTAGCCATAACATAGCTGCACATATGTGTATCCCTTTATCAGACAACGTGGCAGCCATACAAAGACTAGGCTTAGTGCAGCAGCCCCTTTGTTGCATATCAAGGAGTAAATGCGCCGGTTAGAAAGGGAGATCCCCAATTTATCCAACTGGCCCATTAACACTATGGAGGTCTCATAGTTCAGTTCCGCTATGCACTTTGCATCATTGATGCTGGACACATACAGATGATGTCATATCCCAGCACTCTGCATTATAATGACGGCAGCACAGGAGAGATACGGCACTGACAAAGACACACAAACTTTTACAATTAAATTTATTTACAATGTGTCTAAAGCAACATTGCGTATTAGTTTCTTGATCTTGTAAGAAAGCTTTACTTTATTGAGAGGGTGGTAGATAAATGGAACAGCCTGCAATCAGAAGTGGTAGAGGCTAATACAGTAAGGGAATGGGATAGGCATATAGCTATCCTGAATCTAAACCAAGCCCAAGGACTGATTAAGGTCTGAGTCTTACATCAGGAAAAATGAGTAGATTAGATGGGCTGGATGGTTCTTATCTACTATCAAATTCTATATTCTATGTAAGTTGCAGCAGTGATTGTTTTGATGACTGAACAAATATTTTGCAGGTTAAGAAGGTTATCTACCATTTCACATGGTTATCTCATAAGCAACATATACCTGGAGGCAAGAGAATAAATGGCATTGGCAGAAGACGACTGTTTCACTTTGGGGTCATCCAGATCGATTCCTGCCATCAAATCCGCACATAAATTCTGCGGGAAACAACAAAAAATGCTTAAGACAATGCCTGAGTATGCAGCACAATAGTAAGTTAAAGAAAGAACAGGTTGTATTTACCAAGGAGCGTGAATATAAAGAGACATAATTACAAACAAAAGATACAGAAGAGTATAGGAGAGACAATGACCGGTAACGGCGTTATGCAACAGACAACATATATATATATACTTTTTGTTCATATACTGTATATGCTGCAGCCACATACTGCCCATCGAACCCAGCCCAGAACATGTGGAACGTCAACTTCCCCATTGCACCATCCAACAGTGCAGTCCCATCCACACAGTGCTATATTATATTCCCTAGTTAGGCAACCACTCCCAGGCTTTTCTTTCAAGCCCATAAACTTTACTCACTATGCCAGTGTTATCCAAACTCTGAGTGCTCCCATGCCGATCCCTTCTGTCATCAACATGCGATAGCAGTGTAAAAGGCAGGGAGTGACGGTTGGATAATTCTTTCCCCCCTGCCCAGGAGTCCCCCACTGGTGGCACGCAGGGTGTGGGAGCCTTGGGCACAGACCGGGGATTCCAGGGGTCTGCAGGACGGGCTGAGGGAGCTGGAAGGGGCTTGTCTGCAGGTGTGGAAGGGAGAGGTCTCCTCTGAGGTCTGCTGTCACCCACCATAGAATGAGGTCTGTCAGGAGGAGGAGGCGGAGGAAGGTCCCTAAGAGTTGGTGGGATGGGCAGTGGTTTGTCCTTGTGATGGATGCTGCTAGGAACCTGCAAAATTACAGACAAACGACAAATCCCATTAGAGTGACATATCTAATAACAGTCACGCTAGGCCAAAAACTAGAGCAGGCAGTCTCTTTGTCAGCCAATTTGGCCCGTGGATGGAGGCAACAAAGCTAGAGACATTTTCTCCTGCAGTGTGAAGCCATGAACATGGTAACGCTGCGTCTTACCTTAGAGGTGGCTGCAGGGCTGCAGGCTCCGGAGGGATTGGGGGGTCTCTGCTGTAGCAGGTCTAGACGAGGTGGCACAGGAGGCAGGGAGGCTTGTGGAGCAACAGACAAAGGAGAGGGAGGCCTCTCCACCTGTGTACAAGAATGCTGAAAACGTTAGCTAAATAGCTCTAAAGAACATACAGATGCTGTATGGAATTCATAACTATTCATTCATAGGCTAATATAGCAGAGCTAGTAAAGATACAAACAGCTATTATACAGCTTCAATGAAACAATAACCCATAATTGCACCCTCATTGCACCTTGGCTCCCGCAAGCATGAAGAGAGCGTCATTCCCACTGTCATCATCATCATCTTCATAGCAAGGGGAGGGAGCTCCATCTAAACAGTGTCGCAACATTTCAGCCATGCCACCTCCTCTTGGATCAAACGGATCTACCACAATCGGCTCAGTTCCTTTGATTTCACACCGGCAAAAGGGGCAACCTTGGCCTTCCGATTCCTACGCAGAAGAAAGATTTGTACCTCAGGAGCAGTTTTTTAAAAAAAAAAAAATGCTTAACTGTTGTAAGGAATTCAATAAGCAATTGCATAAGTAATTGTCAACCAAAATATTTAAATAGTTGGGTTTTTTTTAACCTGCCAAGAGGTGAGGCATGAAGTGCACATAAGGTGTCCGCAGGGTTCAATCTTAACATCCTTGTCATTCTCCGCACATATCTTGCAGAGCTGGAACGTGGAGCCCATCTCACAGTACAGCTCATACTGCTCCTGCGTACACAAGAACAAAATACATTAGTAATTTTGACTCATTCGGCAAATTTCAACAAATTTCTTGTATTTAATGTCACAGTAGTAAGCTACATTTATTGTCATTCGTTGCTAGATCATGATAAGTTGGCGTAGACACCATTCTAAAGCTATGAAAAATATCAGATTGTAGGGGAATGAAGTGAAATGAATGGCTAGAGCATCGAAAAACAATCGGAATATCATCGTTGAATGTTGAAAATAAAATAAGGATATTTAATAAAGAAAAATGCCTGTGTCAGCTGAAGGAACGATGACTATGCAGGGAAGGGGCCCGTAAAGTTACACTGTCCTTAATTATTGCTTGAATTCAACCAGTGCTGGAGGGACATTTGCCGAAGAAGATTTGTTTTTTGCTAGCGACTCTGGAAAAAGTTACCTGAGTGACTTTGATGTGATCCTGAGGAGTGGGCTCACAAAGGCCTGTAAGATCTGGATTCTGATTGCGGCCATCAGGAAAGAGATAACTAAGAAAGGGAAAGTGTAATCAGTGAGACAGCGAGCTACTGTCAGAAGCCAACGATCTCCAAGCCAAGTCACCGAGCTGCCACACACCAGATATATCAGAGAATCACCAACAGTCCATTAATCCCCCACCTCTGCTACGGCTAACAAGTGAACATCAACCATCCCTAAAAACAACTTCCAATAATAAAACACTTCACCATATAATACACCGGGCCGATATATAAAACAAACGCTAGAAAACAACTTACAAGCCTTCTCGGAATCCATCGATCAGAGCCTGGAAAAGTGGTTTATTGTGAGGGATGGTTTGTAGAATATTTCCATCACCTGTAACATATCCAATCGCCCACTGGCCCAGCCGTGTGCAACTCAGACGGAAAATATAACTGCGCAGGAGGAAAAAAAAAAACATTTAATGAGAATAAAACACAATTCTGTCCGCACTATACTATCTATCTAGACATTTCAGTGGACTTCTAAACATTTTAATGTGAAATCAGAGGCCTCAATATAAGGAAGTTTTACTTTACTGGGAGGCTGGTACAGAGGTGGTACAGGTTAATACAGTGCACGGGATATGCATATAGTTATCTTAAACATAAGACAAGAACAAGGACCAGTTAAAGCTTGAACGTTGATTGAAGAATTAACCGTCAGACTATGTTAAATATATTTATCTGCATGTATGTATTTGTTTAAAAGAAAGTGGAATTGTGTTCTCAAAACGTAGCAAAAGTAGCATATTAATGTCTTCTGAAATCCTCACTTTTAATCCTAGAACAGAAGCTCCAGTGATATGCACAAGGTAGCTTCCCAATACGTATAGATTACACATTTTAAATTATATCTAGATGTATAGAGCTGCTAAATGGAGATCCAGGAACACAACAGATCATCTTAAAGCTGCTTTCTGCAACACTAACATTTTACGTTCCCGAAATAATACTTGCTAATAATTCCAACATGTAATCACCTGCCAGGTTTGTGGATGAACTTCTGAAGTCGAGCTTTGACTTCATCATATGTCAGGAACGCCATGTAACCAGGATGCGTCACGGCTAGACTGTTCCAGTTCCTCAGGAGGGAAGACCATGGCTGCCAGAATTGAAATGGGTATCAAGGTTAAGATGGAATGCATGTGGCATAACAGAAGTTCAATGACAGGCTCAAGCATACATTGTTAGTCCAGTATCAATGTTTACAATGTGCCACTTAACACAAATTCAGACTTCATTTTTCTCCCTACTTTAACCCCTTCCGGACCGCCGATTGCATACTGCGTCTTCACTTGAAGACCGCAGTATGTTTTTAAATATTTAAATTCAGTGATCGTGATTCGCTGCAAAGCGATCACGTGCACGGAATTGAGGGGGGGGCGGCTGCTACCGATCGCTGGGAACACCCAGCGGTCAGTAGCAGCCGCCCCTCGCGATCCCAGCGTTCAAAGCGACGCTGGATCGCGTAAAGGCAGTGACGTACCTGGTATGTCCCGGTCTGCCGGTGACCCGTGACCCGGAAGTACCAGGTATGTCCCGGTCTTGAAAGGGTTAATAACCCTTTTGTGACAAAGGCTGATTTTATTTTTTGTACCCTTCGTGACAATGGCCGTTTTAACATTTCTGTGATGCTCGTGTTTAGCTGTAATTTTCTTCTTTCCTGTTTACTGAACCCCCACAAGTTATATATTGTTTTTTTCAGGACAAGAAGGGCTTTCTTAAGATACATTGTTTTGATTGTATCATATTATTTACTTAAAAAAGAAATATAAACTATGGTGAAAATTTAGAAAAAAAATGACTAACTTTTAGTTGAAAATTTTTACATATCTTGTTGTATAAAAGGTAATGAAAAAACCTGCTAAATAGATTCTACTATTCGTAGTTTAATTGGGTTTAGAAATACCCAATGTTTTTATGTTTTTTTTCCTTTTTCTGCACGTTATGGGACAATAAGTACAGGTAGCTTTTGCTATTTCAAAGCCATTTTTTCCAAATCTGGTAATTCTTCCCCCTCATGTGCCATTTCGGGTATATTTAAAGCCGGCCAATGCAAGTTACCCCATGAAATCATATATTTTTGAAAACTAGACACCCTAGGGTATTTCAAATGCTAGTATTTTAACTCTTTCCGTGCACCATATCTACCACCAGTCTTTGTCAAACTTTGTGGTAGTCATTTTTTTGCATATGTTTTCCTCCGAAACACTTTTAAAACGGGTGTCCGCCGCCATTACAGCAAGACCGTTTGGGTGCAGAAAGCGAACGTAGATCGCTTTCTGCACCCGTTTAAAGTCATGACGGTCCTGGCACGTCAATTGTCGTTAACCCTTCGTTTTCGGGTGACGTGCCCGTCAATTGTCATGAAAAGGATTTAACCCCTTAATGACAAGTCCTGACCCATACAATTTCTCATCAATCTACAACCCAGTTTTGATTTAATCCCGAAATATGCAATCAGACTCCGTTTTCCTCTTCAAATTAGCGGGTATCTTTTCTGGCTGACTTCTGAGAGTTACTCCCTGTAAAAGTTAACAGACCCCTACTATTTGGCACTACTGCAGCTCTTATGGGCTGTTCCCCATCTACAATAGCCAGTATCCAAAGCGGTCCTAGGAAGTAAAATTGGTGAACTGGCAATAGGGCCATGGGCAGCCAAGGCTCGCTGATTTACGTGGGGGGGGGGGGGTAAAGCTGGCCCATGTTGTAAAATCCAAAGGACTAGCTACTGTAGCTCATTGAAAAAGTGAATGCTGGCTCCAACAGAAAGGTGTCAGAACATCGCAGTTTGTTGCATATGGGGCCGTGTAGCCATAGACCAGTCAGGGGGCCAATGCCCACTGCCAAAAGTGCCTACAATGGGCACATGAGCATAAGAACTAGACCACGGAGCGATGGAAGGAGGTGGCCTAGTCTGATGAATCACGTGGATGGCCAGGTGCATATGCGATGCTTCGTTGGAGAACACATGGCACCAGGATGCACTATGGGAAGAAGGCAAGCCGGCGGAGGCAATGTTCTGCCAGGAAACTTTGGGTCCTGACATTTATGTGGCTGTTACTTTGGCATGTACCATCTACCTAAGGCCATGTACACCATTTCATGGACACAGTATTCCTTGATGGCATCGGCATTCAGCAGGATAATGCACCATGCCACAAATCAAAAATGGTTCAGGAACGGTTGAGGAACACAACGAGTTCAAGGTGTTGGACTTGACCACCAAATTCCCCAGATCTCAATCCAATCGAGCATCTGTGGGATGTGCTAACCAAACAAGTCCGATCCATTGAGGCCCCACCTCGAGGCTTACAGGACTGCTAACAGGTGCCAGATACCACAGCACACCTTCAGGGTTCTAGCGGAGTCCATGCCTCGACGGGTCAGGGCTGTTTTGGCAGCAAAACGGGGACCTGCACAATATTAGGCAGGTGGTTATATTGTTGTGGTTGATCTGTGTATATCCTACTATACTCAGTCATGTCCTTGCCTTAACATGGTGTGCTCTAATTGTTTCAGTAGCAACCACCTCTTTTCTTGTCTATGCCATAACACATCCTTCTAAAAAACACCCATATGTTCATATTGGTTTCTCACCAAATAAACTCTCAAACGCAGCTGATTTTTACACCAACCTTTTCATTTCAGGCACGAAAACAACATCACTTTGATAACTGTGCCTTTCTTTTCAAAAAGGGTCTAATACCATTTTCAACCTAAGGAAATCACCTTGCAGTGGCCTAATACATCTCGCAGAAACTTTGAATGGGGGTGCACCTGAACATCTTACCTGGAAAAGACGTGTAAAGATGTCAAACTCAAAAACAGAGATGTAATCGTTACAAGAAAGGTCAATAGTAGACTTCAAAGCCATGGCTTCCAGTCCAGATGAGATAGGATGGACATCATGCAAAGCGTGACGGAAAATCTTCCAAGGTACAATCGTTCTTAGAAAGGAAGAAGATGTAAAACACAAAATTAATACAAAATGCTCTTTTATTGCCAATCAAATAAATATTGTTGGATAATTTATAAAGATTTTTACATGCACTTTAACCCCCTTCGGTACTGGTGACGTACCTGGTACTTCCTGGTGTCACCCACAGACTGGGACGTACCAGGTACGTCATCGATGATGAGCGATCCAGCGTCGCTATGGACACCGGGATCGCGAGTGGCAGCTGCTACTGACCGCTGGGCATCCCCAGCGTTCCGTAGCAGCCACCCCCCCTCAATTCCGTGCACGTGATCGCTTTGAAGTGAATCACTAGCAAGGAATTAACATATTTAAATAAAATTGTGGCCTTCAAGGGAAGACGCAGTAAGAGAACGCCGGTACGGAAGGGGTTAAATTCAAGCATAAAAAGACTCTAGTCTCTTGAAAAAGGATATGAGAGGTGCGGGGTAATGTGTTACGTACTGGTGAAGTATGATACTGAATGGAAAACTTGCATGTTTTTTTTGGTTTTAAAAAGACAGATTTAAAAAAGAAAATATATGTTTTTAAGAGGCAGAACTATATGGTTCATTATTAAAAGTGATACCTAAAGCAATCCATATGCTCTTAATTATTATGGGATATGTAGCAACAGAGGGAGATTTGCCCTTTTGGCAACACTTTTTTATTTTTAGTCAGCACTTTACTGCCTTGTTGTTCCTTGTGATGTTAGATGAACAAACAGTTTGAGGAAAGTGCAAGCTGTTCTATAAAGGGGGTGCAGGAGTACACCTATTATGATTTATTTATTAAACGACCACGATTTACACAGAGCTTCTTACAAAACATACAGTAAAGGGTATAGCAAAACTAGGTAAAGAGAGTCCTGCTCACAAGCTTAAGTCCTTTTCTTAACTAGGAGATTCAGGTCAAGAAGAAAATTCAACACAATTACCCTATTTTCAGTGAGACTCTGTAACGGACTACATTTGATGATCAAAAGAGGGAAATTGCAGAAAAGATCATTTACGTGTGTTTTAAAGGGGATCTGTTATCACAGCTTTTAGCAGAATTTATTAAAACTGCCTATACCCTTGTTGTTTTGCTGAGTGCAGTTTTTAAGGGGTATTTAGTTAAAAAGCCGTAAAGCCAGGTTATCTCCCTTTTCTGCGTTCACAGTTACAAAGCCTGACCGATTTAACAATAGAGGGCCAATACCTTAATCATAATCCAACTACACAGAAAAGGAAGCTAAGATTCCCACGGTACACCAAATACATATAGAATGTTCATTTTCATTTGTAACCATGGCATTAGGTTTATTTTGCAAGCAGGATGTAAACATGTAAGATTCAGGGAAGGCGACATCCACAATAAGTAATTTTCATATTTTAGTTATAAGTGCCCAAGTAGTGTTAAAAATAAAAATGTCAATAAAGCACAGACCCTGGTAACTGCCAGAAGAACATAAACATAAAAAAGTTACAGAGTTCCAGGTCCTTACTTCTCTCCAAAAGCTTTCCTCCAAAATTCAGCAGCATCGGCCTTCGTTATCCGGAAGGTATCTCCCTGGAACAGACCACTGGGGAATATCCCTTTTAACTCTGCCAGCATGTGGCTGAAGATGAGGGACAGTTTGGTCAGATTTCTCCTGTGGACAGAAACAGAATTTTAGACGCATTCACAAAAATTATACAAAACTTCTCTGTATTATCAAACTATATTTACTTTTGTTTTTTTTCCCAGCAACAGTTACCCACTTGCCTCATTAGGAATCAGGAGTAATGACCCATCATCAGAAGACCAACAACTAAAATGTTAATTTGTTAAAAAGTTAAAAAGACCAATTACACAATATTGACAGGTCAGGCCAGAGGGGGGTGGGGGGCAAAAAGATAAGGGTAGCAGGAACACCAACATCCAGACCATGGGAAACTAAGGCAGCCTCAGCAACTTCCCCCCTAATTTATACAGAAAATATAAAATCCCCGCCACCAAAAAAAATATATAATTATAACTATAGCTGGAAAAACAATACAAAAGCTCATGCTTAATCAGTCTGCCAGACAGTCTGACTAATGAAAGTCTACGGAGGAACAGAACACATTAGCTTCGCCAAGAGTCTACTCAATGTGGTCAATTAGTAGGGAAAGTCACCCAAAAATATATCATGACAGACAATGTCAGCCTCCAGGTCTGCGGGTAAACAGTACTGCGGAAGCATTTTAGGCAGGTGTGAAAGAATGCTGTAAAATATTGCTTTCAAAAACATATGAAAGTGAAGAAACATCAAATGAATATTTGGCATAACCACCTACTGCCTTCAAAACCGCATCAATTCTCCTAGGTACACTGGCACAGTTATCTATTTTTATGGGGGGGAAAAAAAAAAAAAAAAAGATATGTTGTTCCAAACATCATGGAGAACTAATCACAGTCCTTCTGTGGCTTTAGACATCTTCAGTTGCTTCCCTCTCCATGTAATCCCAGACAGACCAGATGATGTTGAGCTCAGGCTCTGTTTCGGCAAACCATTACTTTCAGGACTCATTGTACTTCTTTACACTTAAGATAGTTCTTAATTATGTTTGGGGTCATTGTAATGCTGCAAAATAAATTTTAGGCCAATCAGATGCCTCCCTGATGGTATTGCATGATGGATAAGTATCTGCCTGTACTTCTCAGCAGCAAGGAGTCCACTAGTTCTGACCACCAAATCACCAACTCCATTTCCAGGCAGCATTAGAACGTTGACAAGTCAGGTCACCCATCACAAAGTTAACAGCGCTTAAGATCACTGAAAGGAGTTTAGTCAATCATGATCTGTTAACAGATGTTGCAAAGCAATCCGATATAGACTTTTGCGGACGCTGTTCAATAACTTAAAGGGGAATCATTACCTTAATAGCATTAAAACTACTTGTATGTTATAAGGGCCTACTTTACCTCAAGGGACTTAAGATCTGCAGCAAAATGTGCCTAACTAGCATCTGTAATCTATTTCCTGTCCTCCTTTCTCCTCACCCCACCCTTACAGAAGATTCATGAATCAGCCATCAATTGTATCCGATTTAAACAAAAAAGGGGAGGAACAACTTAAATACAGAAGAAGAATAATGTAGAACAGGAAGTTAACGTTTAGACGGCTGGGTTACTCATTCACATATAGTGTGCAATCTAACAATTAGTTTATTGTATTAATAAAAAGTATAGGATCTGGACTTATGCTTTAAAGATTAAAGAAGAGAAAGTACACCAAGTATTTCAGAAAGGATAAGGACTTGGATTGCATTGGTTATGTAATAAATATGGGAAGTGATTATAAACCTTATAAATATACCAGGGCTTGTCAACCCCCTGGCATCAGGCTGCAATGGTAACTAGAAACCACTTCCTGGAGCCCAGGGTTCTACTGGACTGCCATCATTAATAAGGGTGCCGTTAGGCTCCCAGCAGGGCACACGGCATCCCCACAGGAGGGCATAGGCAGCCGGTTTCACAATGGCAGAAGGTAGGCAATGACGTGGCTTGTCTCCACAAGGTGAGAGGGGGGTAGTGTATGTGAGTCAGTGTGTACATGTATAGTGCTGGAGTCTGTGAGTGCTCATACTGTAGTAAATTACATTTATTTATAAAGCGCCAGCGGATTCCGCAGCGCTGCTACAGTCAGAAGAGGGCCCTGCTCTTGCAAGCTTACAATCTAGTCGGTGGTTGAGGGAGTGAGACAATAGGAGGGGACGGCTTGGATGGGGATGAGTTGATATGGTTGTGATGATGTGTTGAAGCTGTTGATTGTTCAGATGGTTTGATAATGATGATGGTTGGGAAGGAATGTTGTACACTTCCCTGAACAGGTGGGTTTTCAGAGGGGTTTTGAAAGTTGCGTACGAGGCAAAAAGTCTGGGGGAAAGGGGAAGGGAATTCCACAGGAGGGGTGCGGCGTGTGTGAAATCCTGAATACAGGAGTGGGAAGAGGTAAAAACAGTAGAAGATAGCGAGAGGAGCGAAGGGGACGGGTAGGGGTGTATTTGGATAGGAGGATGGAGATGTAAGGTGGTGCCGAGTTGTTGAGGGCTCTATAGGTCAGAAGTTTAAATTTGATTCTGGAGGGTATGGGGAGCCAATGAAGCAATTGGCATAGTGGGGCAGTGGATAAGGAATGGCGACAGAGAAAAATTAATCTGGCTGCAGTGTTGAGGATGGCTTGAAAAGAGAAAAGGGCGGGGGAGGGGGAGACCAGTTAGTAGGGAGTTACAAGAATCCAGACGGGATATCACAAGGGAGTGGATTAGTAACTTGGTGGTTTCGGGAGATGTGTCTCAGGTAGAGGAGGCAGGAGTTGGTGAGGGACTTGATGTGAGGGATGAAGGAGAGAGCAGAGTCAAGGGTGACATGAAGGCAGCGAACCTGGTCTGTTGGTTGGATAGTGAAGTTGTCAACGGTAATAGAGATGTCAGGAAAAGTGGACGGAGCAGATGGCGGGCTTACCATGAGTTTGGTCTTAGAGATGTTGAGATTTAGGTTATGGGACGCCATCCATGATTCCTGATAGACAGTCAGTGAGGCGAGTTACAAGAGAGGGGGAAAGGTCAGGAGCCGAAATATAGATTAGGGTGTCATCTGCATTTAGGTGGTACTGGAAACCAAAAGAAGAAATAGGTTGTCCGTGGGAAGAATTGAAGATGGAGAATAGCAGAGGCCCAAGAACTGAGCCCTGAGGAACACCAATAGTCATAGAAATGCTCATCACACATCTCTGCTGTTCTATACATGAATATTTGCCTCACCCCTGTTTCAGACGCTGTGCCAAAAAAAAAACCATACAAGGATCTGGCAAGTTAAAGGGTCCAATGAAGCTACAAGGCTTCTCCTCTTAATTATTAATTGATGGCTACTTTGATAATAATCAAATTCAGCGTAAGGGAGTAACATGAAGTGTACGATGTTGGATTAAAAGTATTTTTAACCACACAATCATATGCACTCACGGTAACACAATGTATAACTCCAGTTGTGGCCGGCATCAGTCACAAAGAGCTGTATTATGATCAGCAGATACCTGAGTAAATAAGGAAGTCGCAGAATGTGTATCCGCGAGATGAAAAACATGGGGGGGGGGGTGCCTGGCTTGCTTCCTTTGCCACTAAATAAAAATAAACAGCACCAGTAACCATTTGAAAGCCACAGTTAAGAAAATTCTACACAATCAGGTGTGTTTGTTGTATTTTCCAGCACTGGCACAAGAGAAATACACAAGCATACACATGTAATAGGGAAGACTGGCCTTATTTCTATACTTGTACATATTGTGGAAAGGTAAGAGGATACTAGTATGGCAAAGTATTGACGCAGTAATTGCTTTTTTCAAATAACGGTTTAGCAACCATAGTGGCGGAAAGGGGAACTGATGCAGCCGCAGCTTTCAGGATAACTATGTGGTAACGCTGTACTTGTTGTCACGTCAGTCTAACAGTTTCTAAGTTATTTCATTAAAAAATGTAATTTAATCAAAGGGGAGATGTGGCAGACCCACCATTACCTGTCCTAAAATTATCAACCCCTCTCCTCAACCACAAACCAACAGATAGGGAAGGAGGGGAGGAATTATCACACAGAATAGCAAATCAAGATTAATCCCCGACTGTATAAACTGGTCATCTTTTTTCAAATACATTTGGTATGATAAATGAAAAGTAAAAATGCATTTATGGAAAATTTTGCCATCATATAATAGTGATACTTTAACCCCTTAAGGACAACGGGTTGTCCTTAAACCCATTAAAAACAATACATTGTGAGCCCGCACATGTACGGGCTTTGTCATGGAGGGTTTAAGCGGCCCGCGTTTTGAACAGAAAATAAAAAGTGAAACATCATAATAAAGTATAGAAACTGCACGGTTTTTTTTTGTTGAGACTGTTTTGCCAGGTGGGGGAGGTTGGTGGGTCTGAGGCATAGTTTTTACTATATCAGCAGGCACACTTTAACGGGGTTTAATGGCACGGTGGCAGGCAGCCACAGTAGGCGACACACGTGACAACTGCTCTTAAGTTACCAACAACAAGCAGCCTTCAGGTTGCAAGAACTAGCAAAGGGTCATGAGTGGGAGAGTACGTGCGTAAAAAATAAATTAATTCTGATATTACTATGAGTGTGAAAACATTGCCTAAGCACCCCTTATCACCATAGACGGGGCTGGAAAAATCCACTCATCTACGCCAAGAAAAAAACAAGCCGTAAGCAGGACATCTCCCACGCGGCTCCGAGACGTTCTTTCAGTAGTCTGTAAAGCAGCGGTTTTGTTGGCCTGAGATGTATGTTGTAATTGTTTCGTTGTTTCAGCTTCAAGTTTTGACAGTCTGCCGGATTTCAACACAATCAGCTGATGACCAGGGAAAGGATACCGAGTAACTAAATTGTCAGCACTAAGCTCGAAAAGGCAATAGTTGCCAAAAAGATAACAATTCCTATCTGCATTCATGCACAAAACCTGTAACATGTGAACCCCTTTCTTTCAATGAATATATTAATACGATAACCATGGAGCGCATATATATGGAGAGAAAACACAAAACAACACTAATAGTGTAGCAAGTAAACACAAGAAAATTAAAAAGGGGGGGGGGATAAGTTGCACTCACAAACTGATTGAATAGACAAGGCTCATCGGGTTCAGTAGGATATGCAGGGTTTAATATCTTGTAAAATCTATAAAAACAAACAGACCACAAATGGTGCAGTATCTTCACAATTCAGGGGAAAGGGAGATCTGGATACACTTACAGTTCAGCCAGGCACAGCTATATAAGAATAGTGTGCAAAAACGCAGTGTAAACCCGAGTCCCCCGTAGAAGAAAGATAGTCTCTACGCGTTTCGCCAGTTGTACGCTGGCTTCTTCAGAAGAAAAAAGTAACTCTGTCAATGCAGTCAAGGAAAATCAATGATACTGCAAATCGTATTGATTTTCCTTGACTGCATTGACAGAGTTACTTTTTTCTCCTGAAGAAGCCAGCGTACAACTGGCGAAACGCGTAGAGACTATCTTTCTTCTACGGGGGACTCGGGTTTACACTGCGTTTTTGCACACTATTCTTATATAGCTGTGCCTGGCTGAACTGTAAGTGTATCCAGATCTCCCTTTCCCCAGAATTGTGAAGATACTGCACCATTTGTGGTCTGTTTGTTTTTATAGATTTTACAAGATATTAAACCCTGCATATCCTACTGAACCCGATGAGCCTTGTCTATTCAATCAGTTTGTGAGTGCAACTTATCCCCCCCCCCTTTTTAATTTTCTTGTGTTTACTTGCTACACTATTAGTGTTGTTTTGTGTTTTCTCTCCATATATATGCGCTCCATGGTTATCGTATTGTGTCTTTTGAGCACCTGAGGAAGAGTGTTTTTTGGAAGCAGCTATTTTGGAGAGTATTCTTTTACATTATATAATTTTTATTAGCCTTTTTGTGCACACGTGGATTTGGGATTCACTTTTGTTTTACCTACAATGAATATATTAATAATGGTAATGTTTGGGCTCTTGTGGGACAGGAATGTAAAGTGATTGGGAGGAAATTAAATAAATGCAAAAAGACAACACACTAAAGAGCGAGCAGAAAAGTTCCGGCGTGTAAAAGAGTGTGAAGTCGCGTGCTTTGAGTGGCGCATCACTGAGGAGAGGCAAATAAAGTATCGGCCCGACATTTTTTCAGGACCATATAAAAAAATGAAGGGGCTTTCAGTAATCAAGGTAGGACATGAGTGACGTTCATCTTCAGAATTAACTGAATCTGAACTGAAGCAATGTAAGCCGTTAATAGCGCGGATCATATTTTCCTCCGTCTTATGAGAAAAGTACCACCACGTTCTGACAGCACGATAATAAAAACAAATGGTTTCCAGACAAAAGATACTAGAAGCGGGAAAGCCCTAGCACAAAGCGGCGGTTTTCATGACATTTATAACAGTAGATATCCGGTTAATAGCCCCAAAAGCACTTTCTGATGGAAGTTAAGGCTACTGTGTTGGACATAAGGCCAGTGAATTCTGGAATTACACAGGATTTAAGCCTCATACACAGGTAATTAGGCAGGTCAATAAATAATTATGCAAAACGGATGTCATTTTTGATTGATTTAACATAAAAATGCATTCTGCATGCACAGCTGCCCTCTATTAACTTGCAGTCTCATGCACGAGGGATGTTATAAAAAAAGGAATATTATGCAAATATAAGGGCACCGTGGAAAAGAAAGTGGGGTCACAAATACTAACGTCCTGCTAAGGATGTTTCCTTGAGAATATGTAATTACCATTAGTAAAACAAACTGAAACATTGATGTTAAAATGCTAAAAGGCTATGCTCCTGGAGTATCAGCACCTTCAGGGCCGGCCCTACAATAGGGCAGACTGGGGCAATTGCCCCAGGCGGCACCTTAGAAAGGGCGGCACTTTGCCGCCCCAAGCGTTTTTTTTTGAAGCGGAAGAGAGAGAGAGAGGGGCGCCGAGTGGTTTTCGCTTACCCGCTAGGCGCCCCTCTCTCTCTCCTCTGCGGCGAGTCTCCCTGTTAGGTCTTGGTGCCGGCTTGTAA